>JAVTVY010020010.1:0-70978 GCA_036873755.1 Hanleya hanleyi | reverse complement strand
AAGAATTCCATATCCAGAATTTGTCTTTCAATTTGAAGTAGGAGACCATGGCAGATGGGTAGACAGTGTCTAGAATTTTGTTTTTAAAATTCCTAAATAGCTTAAAACTCAAAATGGTTGGCCTGTGTGAGAAGAATCCCACACCTCAAAAGACCGATTCCTATTGTGCTTCTTTAAGAGAGACTACTATTTCGTAAAACCTATCTTAGCTGGGTTAAAATGTAGCACGCGGACTAGAATTCCTAACGAACAATCTTATCGGGGAGTCGACATGAGAGTAAGCCCTTACATTTTGTAAAGTTAAGGTGCGGATATGATGTTCCATGTGGATTATCAGCAGTTTCCTTTTAGTTCAAGGAAGGTGGGTATATATCGTTCACATCGTCGCTTATATTGTGATTATTCATTGAGAAGAGATCGACCATATATGGATATGTTTTGACAATTTCTGCATATAGGCGTATTAATACGAGAATTAATATAGGTCTGACAAAAGTGGTACACAATTTATACCCGTTGGGATACCCATACGCTGTTGGTATATAGTTCTGTCGAGTTTCACATAAATAATGATAACTACTCCATAAACAAATCAACACCCCAAGAATGATCCGTGTAGCTGAACTGAAGAAAGCCTTAAATTGGAGAGATATGCAAGAGGTTGGAAAAATTGGACACTAAAAAGCAACCACATGACACTACAGGAAAGCATCTCTCGGCACCTAACATTCAGATCCGAGAATACGGTAGATTCTCGGACGTAGCCTTAGTAGCTGTTCATGTGGAGACTATGGAGTATCCACACGGTTCCTATCACCGGGTTAAGTGGAAGTAGATACGCTAGCTCGGGAGCTGTGATGACAGATCAGCTCAAGCAACTCAGCTGATGTTAATGGATGAGTATTGTGAACGTCTGATGGATTAAACGCCTCAACATGGGGTAACCTGGTAAATGTAAGAATACCCAAAGAAACTAAGGTTTCTGACTTTAGCCCTTTCTTGCATGAGACTATAAAGTGACATGGTACAAACTTCATATTTGGTGTCCTTCCCATCTTCATTTTGCGAAATCACCCATTCGCCACCTCTCCTTAAAACGGCAACATATGTTGCCTTTATGCACTTGTGGAATACATACTTGTGGCAACACATATTGCCACCATGTATTTACAGAACCAGGAAATACATTAGATATATGCATTATTATCGAACATATCTGGTCAAATTAGCCTCATATTTGTATGTTGACTTATTTTAGATATTCTTTACTTGAAAACAAACTAAGAAATAGAATGCCCGAATGCCGGCAAATTTAAGTAAAACTTACACACACTGCATCTCAGTTCACACGTTTAGTATATGTTGCTTAGCCTTTCCCGTGGAAAGTTTTGCAGGCTGTTTTTAAAGCAGTGGAAAAGAGCTGAAAATTGAAGTCACACATTCTGTTCACCAGGGACAGTTGTCTTACTTGCACCAAGCATCCTTCTCCACACTGATCACCAGAGTCAGATTAACTATATTGTGATATGTCATCAGATACCTCAGATACATGGTGGCAACAGATGTTGGTGCATAGCGGCAGCAACAGTCGCCAGTGTAATACAATCGTATCATATAAAATATTGATGCGTTTGAGGCCAAAATAAATAGTAATGCAAATAATTTGGTCATATTTTCATCTAAACAGATACATGTGACTGAAAAGTATGTTAATATGACCATTGATATAACCCAAAGCATTAGGCATCAAACATATATACATGTACCTGCTAGCTATGTGGTTGCTATCTTGCAGATGGTCATCGGTTTCACAGCGCCACCAGCCGGCTTTCCAATGAACTGCCAATGACAACAGAATCAACCACTGCGATTTTTAAGGGATAGACCTACTATATTTTTGCTAAGGGAGGACAGAATACAATGGCGGTTAAACCGGTGCAAGGGGTCGTGTGGATAAATTACAGTATCCACGTGAACAGCTGCAATAACAGCGTGGCTGAGATACTAAAGCTACGTCCGAGAATCCATCGCATTCTTGAATGTGAGGTCCCGAGGGACGCTTTCCTGCAAAGTCAGATGGTTGCTTTTTTTTTACTCTAAAACTGCATTTACTCTGCAATATTCATTTAAAAATGACAAAATGTTTCTCAAAGAAAGAGGGGTTGTCTTCCAACCAATCATAACGACATATCAACTCAAAAACTCAAAATGTCTTACGGAAGTACTTGATGTTAAAGGTCACATACCGCACAGACATGTATCCACATGGGATTTCTCGACTCTTCATACTACAATCCCTCATCTGGACCTTACTGACCTTCTAAGTTCATTAATAGTATCTGTGTTCAAGAAAACTGATCGCCGATATATTAATGTCAGATGCCATAAAGCATTCTTTAGCTCTACTATATACAAGAGATATCATTCATGGGATGTTTCTTTGTTAATAGAGCAGCTTGAATTTCTCATTAACAATATCTATGTGAAATTTGGTAACACAATATATCAACAGCATGTAGGTATTTCAATGGGTACTAATTTTGCATCTCTGTTGTGCGACCTACATATGTTCTCTTATGGATATGACAAAATGCAGGCGCTTTCAAAAACTAATCAATTTAAATCATGTTCCTTCTAGTTCACCAAACGCTAAATAAACGATCTTCTCGCTGTGGATAATCGCTATATAAAAGATGCAGTGCACTGGATTTGAACGAAACTACAGATAGCCCTAACGGCACATCACATTTAGACCTATATTTCTATAAAATGAAGCGGGCTTTCTCTCTCGTCGACGTTATGACAAAAGAGACGATTACAATTTCGACATCGCAAACTATCCCTTTCTGGACAGCAATATTCCAGTGGGACCTGCATATGGCGTATACTATCTCGCCTATTAGCATTTGCTATATCCTGTGTTAAATGTAACGATTTTAATCAACGTCACAAAATATTATTGCAGAAACTTATAAAACAGAGCTATACCACCAATCGTCTCCACTCTCAAATTTGGCGATACATATCGCATGCTGATAGCAAATACGAGCGTAGCGTGCAAGATCTATGGCGGTACGTTTCGTAACTTGTGTCTAATTTCGCTCAACCCGGGGCTAGGGGCCATATGAACCTGCGTGACTGAGATACATCATACTCTAAATAATGATTGTAGAACATATATCATATGGATTAAAACTACTCATCAGCAATACAGATTTGATATTTTTGGAACATCATGATGTCCTGCTGGCATCATTGAAAACTGTTGGTCGCTTCTGTCTTGTGGGAAATTAACATAGTTTTATGTATACCATACGCGGGAATTCCTTAATGGGCGACGGCTGAACTAGACGCATGTATTTGTTTCTAATTCCGCTGAACCGGGAGCTAGGGTCCGTATGAACCTACATGTATGTACTTCAAAATCCTTAAGGTGTTCATATGAAATGAACACTTAGACACTACTCTCTAGATGACGAATTTACAAAGAATATCATATGGACTAAGAATACTGATCAGCGATACTATTTTTGGTACATCATGATGTCTTGCCTGCATCATTGAAAACTATTCTATGATGGTATTTTTGAATTTGGTGCTAATGTTGTTATATGGAATACGTCTTTGGATTATGGATGCGGATATTCTTTATTGAACCAGATGCTTGTAATGTACAGAATATCTTTCTTGAAATCCGATGTATAGATGATCGGTCCAGTCTCCAAGTTTGAAGTGAATGGGTTCAATGTTTCTCAATTTATCAGTATTTATCAGACAAATACCAGATTGGAGCGGTTTAATTGAAACAACATTATAACTACATTAGATCATATTGCTTTTGACCATCCATTCAACAAGGGATGTTTTACTAAAGACATATAGGTTAATTATCTGCATATTCTATTCCTGTCACAAAGGCTAATTGTACATGGTCAAATTATTATTTTTGCTTTCTTCTAAAAGCTTGAAACTCAAAATGGTTGACCAGTGTGAGAAGAAGCCTACTCCTTGAAAACGGTCGATTCATATTGTGCTTCTACATGTATATGAGAGACTACTATTCCTTATAGTCTGTTCATTTTAATTAGTCGTTTACTTTGGAGCATGTCAAAAATCAGTAGTTAACTTTGCATTAATTTTCATTTTTTGCATCATGTAGAACAAACTGAACTCCGTGATATTGATAATATATCACGTTTGAAATAACTTTGTAATTCTCTCCATATAAAACTCCAGTTCAGTTGTTTCATGTACCAGGGCTCAGTAACATAGGGAGACGTCATCATGTATTCGTATTTACAAGCGCAAAGTTCAAGAGTGCCGTGTATGGTCATGGAGGTGTGTGCGGTTTATCATTTGGCAATTTCACTGGGCATGGGATATACACTCCCACTGACCGCCTGCATTTACTTTATACGGCATCAATTACCTTTGTGCCAGTGCACATGAAGGCATTATGACAGTGCGCACTAAGGCATTATGACGTCTCCCTATGTATTGAGGTCCGGTACATGAAACAACTTTATTGGACTTTTATAGGGAGTGAATTATAAAGTTATTTCAAGCGTGATATTTTATCGATATCACGGAGGAATGGTACTCATTTTGTAGAGTTCAGTTTGTTCTACACGATGCAAAAAAGAAAATTTATGCAGAGTTAACTATTAATTTTTGACATGCTCTAAAGTAGACGATTAATTAAAATGGACAGACTTTCAAAGAAATATCACCTGGGTTAAAATGTAGCACTTGGACTAGAATTCCTAACGGACAACCTTTCCTTCTACACACCGGAACTATAGTCCATGACTTCTGGACTTTCATTGATAGCTATTAGAGATTTGCAAAGAGCAATTTGCGTAATAAGCGGAGCCCAAAATATTATCACAGGTGTACCGTACAGTACACAGGTGATATATAAATTGCTTTATTCCCGGTGATTGACGGGGCACCAGAGATCTACATAAACGGTGCAATATCGCAACAAAGTGTATTTTCACATGCAGCAATTGGTATCATAATATCCCCCTCCTCGTAAATCGGGAGTAATTAGACGAAAGATTAGACAGGCGGATATTATTCCTTGGAGGGATAATGAATATCGGCATAACTCATACTGGGAAGTAGAGCAGTGGCAGGAAGGAATGGTTTACCTATATATCATAATCCAGCTTAACTCGTAAACATACCGCTTTCGAGATTTTAGGAGCCTAGCAGCAGATTATCAGCAAAACCTGTAACCAAATATACCAGGAGATATTATCTAGACTGTTTCAGGCCCATTAAAGTATAGATGAAATTTGAGACACACGTATAATAGCTGAAACACTTGGGGTCAGAAGCCCGAATACACGCATAAAAGGCAGTTGAAGAATACATATGAATAACGTACAGATGGATAGATATGCTGAGAGGAGGGAGGAAGGGAGGAAGGTAGGGTGTCTATACTGAAGGACTCTTTATGAATGCGACTGGGCTGAATCTGGACTGTTTTGCATTTGAGAACATGGTATCACAGGGTAGCGACATTATCCCCACCCGACATCCTCCCAACCGACACTTTCTCCACTGACATTTCCTCCAATGATATTATCCACATCCGACATTTTCCCCAGGCAACATTTTCCCCACCCGACATTTTTCCCCACCCTAATATTGTGAAATATGGATCCAATCGCGCATCACATAAATTGTACGAACCAAAAAAACTGTTTACAAGCGGAAATTCGTCTGTCTATGCGCCAGTACACATAATCTAGTTGGGGGTAATTTCAAACTAAGGCTGCGCATGATGTCCGCCAGTACACATAATCTAGTTGGGGGTAATTTTAAACTAAGGCTGCGCATGATGTCCGCCAGTACACATAATCTAGTTGGGGGTAATTTTAAACTAAGGCTGCGCATGATGTCCGCCAGTACACATAATCTAGTTGGGGGTAATTTTAAACTAAGGCTGCGCATGATGTCCGCCAGTACACATAATCTAGTTGGGGGTAAATTTAAACTAAGGCTGCGCATGATGTCCGAAACGTGATTAAATTCAACACTTACTGCAACTCAAATATGAATAAAACTTGACTTCAAAGGCTGAGTGAACAAAGGAAAAATGAATAGTTTTTTTTTTAAATAAAAGAAAATTAAGCTCAATAATTGAAGATTTATAGTAACACAACAATCTGTACTCTCTCTTGTCTACGCCCATGGACAGACCAGCTTCTCCTCTCGCCATTACAATGTTCATTTGGACGTTTTAGCATATAATCCTTGAATACTATCAACAACAAACGAAGACGGATGACTGCGTTATATTGACGTCAATAGCGTCTTCAAATCGAATTTGTGGTCTTTAGATAATGTGTTAAGCAGAACAGGAAATCCAATAAACTTATGAATGATAGTTGAATGAATATCGATCTATACGCTTAATTCTGCCTCGGGATAAGTCCACAGAGGTGAGCGGAACTGGCACAAATTGTTCTTCATAAGAAATATGGCCAGGACGAACTGGCTGTGACTATAGATATCCAACCCTCTCTGCTCAATGCGCATATAATATCAACTTGTCTCATTAATAATTTCATTGGTAGAGCATTGGCGTCGAACAATGAACACAAAAAGTGTCTTGATTTACAATATGGATTATAGATGTGGACATACGCAAGAAAAGACCAATTTTGTGTTGCTGAATAATGTAACCGAGAAATTACACTGTGCCTTGGATTGTGGTCGGTATAATCATATCTTCAAATTTATGACTTTACGATGCTCAAACTTGGTCTAGGTTATTTAGATAATGGGCATGGATGCGCAATCTGAGAGTTATATAACACAGCTTCAGGACATTGGATTTGGTGAAACGACCACCATAGTCTTTATGACTCGCTATATTTATCGATAATTTGTTTTTATTCTTTCGGGATTCTATTTAAATAGGAATGTTTTTGATACAGTTCCCTCTGTTTTATGCATTCAGCAATACGCCTTCTTTAATATCATTTACAAATACAGCTGTATTTGTGCAAAAGGCTAGGATATGTATTCATACTCCGGTAGCGGTACGAGGACTTTTTAACTGTATAATGCCCCGAAGTTGGTGAGCACATGAGTTTCGTACCATGTTTGTTGTCACGAGGGGAAGATTAATTTCCTCTACATGATGACTGTACATGGATAGTCACACATGTCCAGCTAATCATATCATAGTTAGTTATATCGCTGTTATATGGCCGAAATAGTGCTGAACGCGACGTTAAACCCTAACTCACTCACTCACTCGCTTTAACCGTATAACTACCAATATAAGCCAAGGACGATAGTTGATATGTAACATATACATGCAACATATTTACTACCATGATTCAGAGAAGACAATTTCGTAACTTTCCAGAGGAATCTGCATATGGCGTATACATATATAACCTTGTAACATTCTTTAAAGTGGGACGGACATAGGCCAGCCTACATCATTCTCTAAATATTAACAAAAATCATATGGATGTTAGAATATTGATCAGCAATACGCATTTGATATTTTGGAATATCATGATCATCAATGAAATATTGTTGACCGCTTCACTCTTGCAGGAAACTAGCCTATGTTTATGTATATTTTGATCGTTTTCTTAATTTGGTGTTAATGATAGAATATAAATTAGGTCTGTAGATTATGGACGAGGAAATTCTTCGATGAAACACGGCTGCATATTGAATGACGGATTAGACGCTTGTTCTGAGCCGGTGACATAGGCACGAACCATTCCTTGCTCCTCTAATAACTCGGGCTCTCTCACTGTTCTACCAGGAAAGGCCGAAAACAATTGGAACCATATAGTCAATAAATCAAGTTTATTACATGTACCAAAACAATCCACAGGGGATTTTCGGAAAATGAGACAATTTATTCATATTTAATCAGCTGACGCCACACAGACGGGTTAAATCCCGTCTTAGAGACAACTATCTTAACATGTCTAACCTGTTCGTTCGGGAACTCTCGTCAATATCTTAGTGTAACATATCTGAAGTACACGTCCGCTCTAGTCTTTGGTATCAATAATTCAAGCACTCTACAGCCCTACGATCCTATAATGATATTTATGTTCCCGCGCGCTCAGCGGCGAAGAGTCAGCTGGAGTTAACAACCACTCAGGATGTAATGCGAAGATATATATAATATATACAACATATTTTCCTGTGTTTTACACAATTGATGCGTTTTGGTAGGGCGTTCTTAGTAGTACAGCAGATATGTAAACCCGTTGTGCATTTGATGATAAAAGCATGAAACGTGGCTCAGATCCTTGGCATGATCCCTGGCGCTTCGCTCTTTAGCGTGTGCATGATCCCTGGCGCTTCGCTCTTTAGCTTGTGCAGGATCCCTGGTGTTACGCTCCCTAGGTTGTGCAAGATCCCTGACGCTACGCTCCTTAGGTTGTACAGGATGCCTGGCGCTACACTCCTTAGCTTGTGCAGGATCCCTGGCGCTATGCTCCTTAGATGGTACAGGATGCCTGGCGCTACACTCCTTAGTTTGTGCAGGATCCCCGGCGCCATGCTCCTTAGCTTGTACAGGATTCCTGGCGCTATGCTCCTTGGCTTGTGCGGATCCCCGGCGCCATGCTCATTAGGTTGTGCAGGATCCCTGGCGCCATGCTCCTTAGCTTGTGTCCGCTAAACCAGAGGGCTGGTGGAGATCGTGTAACACAAGCTCGTCATGGTGTTCGCATGATGTTTTTTGCCGACATCGCTGAAAACTGTTCATGGCTTCACTCCTGCAATACACTAGCTCTTCCCGGCTACAAAATATAGTTCCCCGTTGGTGCAGTGGAACCAGAGGTGATATTCATATCCATATGAATAGGCTTCATCTCGTTGTCAGATACGACTCATAGTTCTGTCTAGATTACAAGCGTTTGAAAACCAAGCGTTTGTTGATTTAGGTAGATTAACAACCTTATTATAAATATGGAAATTCTGTCTTGTCAAGTCTCTACTCCTCAGACGATGGTGTGACAATAAACAGGTTACCCCGTTATGTACAGGTATTAAGAATTAAGTGGAAATTGAGTACCATGTCAGAATTCCCGACTCCGCTAATTTGGAATCTCGTTTTGTGCTCCACATGATCGGACTGAGAACAGTTGGAACCACATAGTCAATAAATCAAGATTAATCCCCACGCGAACCACAAGGGACTTTCAGAAGACGAGGAACTTGAGGTGCATATTTGATATGGTGAGACTTTACAGACGGAATAATTCTTGTCTTAAGGACGGTTGTCTTCAGCTAATCTCAACATAGATACCTGTATACCAGTATATGTATCTTTATGCAACATATTTCAAGAACTCGTGCTAATAATATATTCCTGTCTTATAAATAATGGAAACAATATTGACATTTGGATCAAGGGTGTGTTTGATATAATTGACATTACCGATATACGTAAATGAGTTAAAATCCCATAGTGGCCGAACTTATCTACTGCCGACACAGGAAATCAATTCTGATTCTGATCTAGCACAATCAATATCGAACGCGAATAAAATTCGCCAAGTTTTCTATTTGCTTTCTTCATAAAGGTGGAGAAGCCATTCTTCTGGGGTGGAGTATTGTTTATCCTCAGTAGTGGTCCCAGAAACTGTTTTTCTGCATCATAATTGTTCACGTTATGTGTTATAATTGTTCATAATTATTTAGCAAATTACTGACAGTTGATATTTGTTTGTATTTATTAAATGTATGGAACAAGGACATCAGATGAGCTCCAAGAAAGTAAAAGTTTATTTCTTATGGCAGCTGTAAATTCCTGAATATACATTTCGGAAACTTTTAGCATCATTGAAAACTGTTCAACGCTTCCCTTTGCATATCACTGGCGTGTGTGCTTATGTATATTTTACGCCCCGTTTAACTTTGGGATTGTTCCGCGTTTTCGGACGACGGTGGCTTATTGAAGGTTGGATATGACGCTTCTATTCTATTGTGCATTTTTTAGTGCCTTATGCCGGTGCTAGGGGCCGTGTGGTCATGTCATCCAAGTTACCACATGAACAGGTACAATAAAAACGTACCTGAGATACAACACATATCACGAATCGTTAGATTCTTGGTATGTGCTTTAGAATAGGTTAACCAGAAGACTATACTGTGAAGTCATGTGGCTCTGTCAGTATGTCGGCACCTCTTCCCACTTCCCTTATATGTGTTGTAATTCTATCTATTATTATCGTACTATAATAGCTAAGATAGAGAAACGTCTCATGATCACTCGTGGTCCTTGGGGTGTTTTGGGGGTATTCAAGGCTTCTAGTAAGCAGAATGTTGTGTCATATTACTTCTCGTATTCTGTCATTCCATGAGTAGTTGGAAAACCATATTCCTATATATGGGGCTGAGTAAGGGACCAAGCTGAGGGACTTGACTGGCGAATGTGTGCGTGTGGAGGGGGGGGGATGTCTGGGTCTGCAATCAGGGACATGGACTAGGCTGCGGGATGAGGCGCTGCGTAGGGGAGTTGAGGGTTCAATTTTGGCGCTCTCCATAGATTCTCCATAAACAATATAGATTCCAATCGGTAGATAAAAATCATCTCATGGCAATTAGTCACGTGATTGTAGTACATCTGCCTTAGTCTACATTTCACCGTTGGTATATACTCTAGTTAATAGCAAATTCACTAGATCCATCGTCGTCATAACCTATTCTGTCTGGTACTAGCCAAGAGGCAGAATATGTTCTGGGGCATGAGAGCAATCTACGTAACAAACAAATGCGATATACATATTTGTGGACTACGGTCGGGAATAAAAGCAAGATTATCATTATTATTGTTAAATATCGTTTTCCTCTCCTCAATGTCTTCACCGTATGTCTAGCTTTATAGGCTCATAGAATCAGAATCGGTGATCTCTCTCCACATATTATGATTAACACATTTCTGAGGATTAGTAGGATAACTATCACGTTAGTATGAATGTTTTCAACGAACTCATTCTCGATATCGGATGAGTAATCTTGTATGTCGTTCAATTCTAAACTTTGACAACAATTCCTGACCCAGTTGAGGCTCGTCGCGTCTGAACCAGGGTTCAAACGTACTTTTATATATTGGAGCGATATGCAAGAGGTGGGAAAAATAGCCCCTCATTCATTTGACAGTCTCGCCAGTTGTCTCTTTAATACCTCCAAATTCATTTTCCTGCAACATTTGACATTCAAAATTATTTGTTTTTTGATCAATGAACACAGATACACGAAGCAAAGAGATGGCGTCTTAGTACGTTTTCATGAAGTAGTTGAGCTTTTGGTGTTATATACTTTGTACGTCTAAGAAAATTTGGTGCTTGCTAATATGGTTATTGAAAAGTACCACATACTGACAATTCAAACCAAAGATTCGCGGCCATACAGATATCGCGGTTGGAACATTTGTTAAGCATGTTCTCGTATCCTATTCTGCCTCTGAATTCGTTTATTATCTGTTGTCTCATACTGACATCGAAGAATCCCTCATCTCCTATAGATTTATGGATATATTATTTACAAAATTTATACCGGGCACTATGAGAAGCATATATGGGCTACATTTTGCCATATCAGTAGATAATTCTCTACAGACTAGATCATACATGCACCGTGAGTCCTCGTAATAACTTATTTGTCCATTTAGTTTTCCCGCTTCCAGTAGTTCCCACGACATTCAGCGTAAAAGGATGGCGTAGAAGTTCCTGTGCAACTCGCATGTATGGTTTTTCATCTATTTTGGATCCAGACCCCATGTCTATCTGTGTGAACATATTATCTTCTAACTCAAATGATGTCTGGTTTTGCCCCTCTTTATGTTGTACAGCCTACTTCTCAGTCTTTTCTGATATCTCGTTGAAATAAACAGAGTAGGCATTGGAGTTTAACATATGTGACATATGTAAACCGGGGTTAGTGTGTCTGCTTTTATGAAGAATGAAGATTAATAGCTATTAATCCCCTATTCTGTGGGAAATACCTAGATATTGGAGCCCTTCGTAGCCCTCCAGACACACTGAACAAACTTGAACCCCTCTCTCCCCCCCCCCCCTTGCTCAACTTTCGAACTATCTTTTTAATGCAAGTTCTCGTCATCATTGCATCTTATGGCTTACTGCTTGACAGGGTTATGAAAGTGAGTTATTTTCAGCTGATCAGTTCAGTTAATATGGGTTTGCTGGGTGGAGCATATTCTATCATGTTACAGCTATGTGGCCTATTGCCATAAAAAAATCACGAATTCTTATAAGCATCTCTCATTTTCAACCGTTACCAATTGTAAATGGTAAATGCATACACGGAACATGGATATTTCCAGGCTACATCATGCAAGGACGTTACATCTGATGTTTTGGGTGAACATCTATAGTGTGCGTGGATCTATCTATTTGTCGGTGCTATTCACTGGCCGAGATTGATCTGGCCTTTGGGGAACACATCAGAACCCATTAATTCACTGATCTCTCTCTACCAACTTCTTCTACTGATTAGACACCCCGGCCATGTACAATCTTGAAAACTTCTGTTCTCACGACAGGCAGTGTGAAATGATGAGGATAAAACAGCTGTTCGCAATAGTCATGAGATTAGATATTTATAGAAATCGATCAGGGCAACGAATTGTTCGGAGAGGAAACCAGTGTGAGATATATGTCATTCTCCAGGCAGGGGTTCAAGACAGTTATATGATCGAAACAGCTGATAGTGCCACGACTTATTATCAATCTGTTACTAAATGGAAGCTAGGAAACCTCGAATTTAGAACACTCTGATATAATGTGATCAACTTGTCAAATGTTAATTACAAATCTGAGAAAAACCTTCTCCCAATTAAATGTCACTGAAATATCCGTCAAACTCGACCAGAAAATAGTTTCATGTAGTGATGCTAAACGGTCGAAGTGAAGACAGCAATATAATCGATTTGAGTTTAATACGAATAAGTACTCCATCAGTATCTTCCAAACTATTTGTTATGAACTAAAGAAGAACCGTAAAGTGACCGTTGAGTTATTCAAAGATCAAGCGTCAGACCCAACTTTCAATATTCAGCCGTCATCCATAAAGGAATTCCGCACCAATAATCTAAAGACCTATTTCGTATGACAGATAGCGCCAATTCCAAATGCGTATGTAGTAAAAATAATAAAAACGCAAGATGGTTTCCTACAATAGAGAAGCGGACAATAGTTTTCAATTATGCTCAATAGTGGTAAGCTGGCGAGGAGGTGGAACAATAGGATACTTGAACATTTAAGACACCAGGACGAGGATTACTTGGGTGCTGGGGGCATGGACAAAACAGAAGAGAAATTCGATGGGAGAGACTCAGTGGTGATATATTAAATGTTCAGTGGATGGGGAGGATGATTGGATGGGGAGGATGATTGGATGGGGAGGATGAGTGGATGGGGAGGATGAGTGGATGGGGAGGATGGAGAGGATGGGGAGGAGGGACTTGACTGGCGAATGTGTGTGTGTGGAGGGGGGGGGATGTCTGGGTCTGCAATCAGGGACATGGACTAGGCTGCGGGATGAGGCGCTGCGTAGGGGAGTTGAGGGTTCAATTTTGGCGCTCTCCATAGATTCTCCATAAACAATATAGATTCCAATCGGTAGATAAAAATCATCTCATGGCAATTAGTCACGTGATTGTAGTACATCTGCCTTAGTCTACATTTCACCGTTGGTATATACTCTAGTTAATAGCAAATTCACTAGATCCATCGTCGTCATAACCTATTCTGTCTGGTACTAGCCAAGAGGCAGAATATGTTCTGGGGCATGAGAGCAATCTACGTAACAAACAAATGCGATATACATATTTGTGGACTACGGTCGGGAATAAAAGCAAGATTATCATTATTATTGTTAAATATCGTTTTCCTCTCCTCAATGTCTTCACCGTATGTCTAGCTTTATAGGCTCATAGAATCAGAATCGGTGATCTCTCTCCACATATTATGATTAACACATTTCTGAGGATTAGTAGGATAACTATCACGTTAGTATGAATGTTTTCAACGAACTCATTCTCGATATCGGATGAGTAATCTTGTATGTCGTTCAATTCTAAACTTTGACAACAATTCCTGACCCAGTTGAGGCTCGTCGCGTCTGAACCAGGGTTCAAACGTACTTTTATATATTGGAGCGATATGCAAGAGGTGGGGAAAATAGCCCCTCATTCATTTGACAGTCTCGCCAGTTGTCTCTTTAATACCTCCAAATTCATTTTCCTGCAACATTTGACATTCAAAATTATTTGTTTTTTGATCAATGAACACAGATACACGAAGCAAAGAGATGGCGTCTTAGTACGTTTTCATGAAGTAGTTGAGCTTTTGGTGTTATATACTTTGTACGTCTAAGAAAATTTGGTGCTTGCTAATATGGTTATTGAAAAGTACCACATACTGACAATTCAAACCAAAGATTCGCGGCCATACAGATATCGCGGTTGGAACATTTGTTAAGCATGTTCTCGTATCCTATTCTGCCTCTGAATTCGTTTATTATCTGTTGTCTCATACTGACATCGAAGAATCCCTCATCTCCTATAGATTTATGGATATATTATTTACAAAATTTATACCGGGCACTATGAGAAGCATATATGGGCTACATTTTGCCATATCAGTAGATAATTCTCTACAGACTAGATCATACATGCACCGTGAGTCCTCGTAATAACTTATTTGTCCATTTAGTTTTCCCGCTTCCAGTAGTTCCCACGACATTCAGCGTAAAAGGATGGCGTAGAAGTTCCTGTGCAACTCGCATGTATGGTTTTTCATCTATTTTGGATCCAGACCCCATGTCTATCTGTGTGAACATATTATCTTCTAACTCAAATGATGTCTGGTTTTGCCCCTCTTTATGTTGTACAGCCTACTTCTCAGTCTTTTCTGATATCTCGTTGAAATAAACAGAGTAGGCATTGGAGTTTAACATATGTGACATATGTAAACCGGGGTTAGTGTGTCTGCTTTTATGAAGAATGAAGATTAATAGCTATTAATCCCCTATTCTGTGGGAAATACCTAGATATTGGAGCCCTTCGTAGCCCTCCAGACACACTGAACAAACTTGAACCCCTCTCTCCCCCCCCCCCCTTGCTCAACTTTCGAACTATCTTTTTAATGCAAGTTCTCGTCATCATTGCATCTTATGGCTTACTGCTTGACAGGGTTATGAAAGTGAGTTATTTTCAGCTGATCAGTTCAGTTAATATGGGTTTGCTGGGTGGAGCATATTCTATCATGTTACAGCTATGTGGCCTATTGCCATCAAAAAATCACGAATTCTTATAAGCATCTCTCATTTTCAACCGTTACCAATTGTAAATGGTAAATGCATACACGGAACATGGATATTTCCAGGCTACATCATGCAAGGACGGTACATCTGATGTTTTGGGTGAACATCTATAGTGTGCGTGGATCTATCTATTTGTCGGTGCTATTCACTGGCCGAGATTGATCTGGCCTTTGGGGAACACATCAGAACCCATTAATTCACTGATCTCTCTCTACCAACTTCTTCTACTGATTAGACACCCCGGCCATGTACAATCTTGAAAACTTCTGTTCTCACGACAGGCAGTGTGAAATGATGAGGATAAAACAGCTGTTCGCAATAGTCATGAGATTAGATATTTATAGAAATCGATCAGGGCAACGAATTGTTCGGAGAGGAAACCAGTGTGAGATATATGTCATTCTCCAGGCAGGGGTTCAAGACAGTTATATGATCGAAACAGCTGATAGTGCCACGACTTATTATCAATCTGTTACTAAATGGAAGCTAGGAAACCTTGAATTTAGAACACTCTGATATAATGTGATCAACTTGTCAAATGTTAATTACAAATCTGAGAAAAACCTTCTCCCAATTAAATGTCACTGAAATATCCGTCAAACTCGACCAGAAAATAGTTTCATGTAGTGATGCTAAACGGTCGAAGTGAAGACAGCAATATAATCGATTTGAGTTTAATACGAATAAGTACTCCATCAGTATCTTCCAAACTATTTGTTATGAACTAAAGAAGAACCGTAAAGTGACCGTTGAGTTATTCAAAGATCAAGCGTCAGACCCAACTTTCAATATTCAGCCGTCATCCATAAAGGAATTCCGCACCAATAATCTAAAGACCTATTTCGTATGACAGATAGCGCCAATTCCAAATGCGTATGTAGTAAAAATAATAAAAACGCAAGATGGTTTCCTACAATAGAGAAGCGGACAATAGTTTTCAATTATGCTCAATAGTGGTAAGCTGGCGAGGAGGTGGAACAATAGGATACTTGAACATTTAAGACACCAGGACGAGGATTACTTGGGTGCTGGGGGCATGGACAAAACAGAAGAGAAATTCGATGGGAGAGACTCAGTGGTGATATATTAAATGTTCAGTGGATGGGGAGGATGATTGGATGGGGAGGATGATTGGATGGGGAGGATGAGTGGATGGGGAGGATGAGTGGATGGGGAGGATGGGGAGGATGGGTGGATGGGGAGGATGGGGAGGATGAGTGTATGGGGAGGATGAGTGGCTAGCGGGAGATTTAATTATGACCATGGTGATAATTGGTAAAAGTTGCTACCAGAATCGGTCCGATAAGAGAGAATGAGGGGGCTTGACAGATGAAAATATTACCTGTATGTGATACTTCTGCAGTTATGAGAAAAGAAGAGTATGAGGTTGTGTTGAATGTGGCTAAGGTATATTGTTTCATAAGAATGTGGGGATGGCTAAGGTATATTGTTTCATAAGAATGTGGGGATGGCTAAGGTATATTGTTTCATAAGAATGTGGGGATGGCTAAGGTATATTGTTTCATAAGAATGTGGGGATGGCTAAGGTATATTGTTTCATAAGAATGTGGGGATGGCTAAGGTATATTGTTTCATAAGAATGTGGGGATGGCTATATTGCTTCATAAGAATGTGGGGATTACACAGTGTCTATGTGACACTGCTAAGAGAGATCATGTGTAGGGCTGGTTGGGGGAAACGGGTTGTACGGCGTATTCGCACGACCAGTGACCATCGCGGTGCGATGGAGTGCCCAAGTACATCCACATCCATCAATGTTCGGAATATGATTATGTTGCAACTTTGCCGAGATACGGTTATAATCGAAAAACATCATTGAGAAGTGTCCAGAATTGCTGAATAGATACATACATGACGAATGAGTAAACACAACCTTGAAACGTCATTTTCAGCGTTGATGAACTAATAAATATAACCAGAACATACTGGAATATCCATATAGTTGGTTTTAGACTATCTGTACTGGAATGGGTGCGTAATGGGATTTTCGGAGGCAATATTCCACCGAATTTTGGTAATATCAGCCAGGAGAGTTTAACAGGTGCGATGATACGGAATGAAAATAAGTGACGCGATGACAAGTCGCCACGGGCCACGGAGAAATATAGAGTGGATCAGATTGTTACACTCACAGCAATGTTACATATCCTCACTCCGGTGGCATTTCTTCTCTTCACCATATACGGTACAATCACGTCACCACGGATAATATTATACAAGATATCCACTCTACTGGAACAATAGATGGCTCCAGTACAGGGAAGATTGTGGGATTCTGTCATATACTTAATCACCACGAAATCTTATCAACTTATTCCAGTTCGGCCAATGCCACACTGTTAACGACAATCGTATTATCAACCGTTGTTCCATCATCAGGAATACAATTGGAGCGATATGCAACACAGCCGGTCTTCCCTCCTACATCTGCATAATTTGATGCAATTTGCCAAGTTTACTATGTGAGCTAATGGCCTCGTTAGCAATATGGTAAATTGTGTTTTCCTGGTCAGTCGCTTGTGGAGCAATGAGCAGGTGACCGCTTGGACGAGAGGTAACATGAATTATGTGGGAATTGACTACTCTGGTCAGAATCTCTGGAATCCACTTTAATTTAGACTGTCATATTGTTCTGCAAGACAGAACCATACATAGTCAACGGTATTAACAACTCATCGCTATTACCCACATCATATGTATTGTAGTGGAATTAATTTCTGTCTTGTAGGCTGTTCAACCCCTTGGGACGTATACAACCATACCATACAAATTATATATAAGTGTAACATATCTGAAGAACACGTCCCGAGAAAAGGTATAGTAACTTTTATATGAATGATTCAACTGGTAGGTAATGACATAATTTTTATTCCGTGAATCAATCTAATAGTCCAAGTTTTACACTCCCCTTCATAAAATGCAATCTATAGCCTAAATATTGTTATAAATAAATCCCCCATCCTTTCCCACATTCCCGGGTTAGCTGTTCCTTATTTATTGCTGTTTTCTATTGCACACATTATGCATCGAATAGGAAATGTTCATGAGAATCATATACTGAATAAATTATATGTCATAAAAGCTCAAAAATGAATCATTCTGTGTTCACATAACTGACATGCCCAATATGGTGACGGAAAATGATCTCTTCAAAAACATGTAAGTGTGATGGTGTTTTCGGTCACCGCGGTGTGACTGGAATGCATATAGAGGAGACCTCATTCTCAGAAATTATTTGCAGGGTCATGATCTTTCCAATCATCGCCCAAATTGATGGATTCCTTCTCGTTAAAACTGAGTATGAATAAGTTGTTCCGATCTATACGCGTAGCATGGACAAATCAGTTTCAATTGTTAAACGTTTGTACAATTTATCTATCGATAGTCTTAATCTCCCGAAATATAATTTGTATATGCCTCGACCTGTGAAAATATAGTTGCGAACCTTTGTCCAGTTAACGCACTAATTTATTTCTCTTGCTTCTATTGTCTAGGGACTCACATCACATTAATTAAACTGGCAGTACTTAACAGTACATTAGGTAAAATGACTCTCCCTTGTACGCCTAGATATATTCCAATATGTATTCAGCGAATGCAAGGGAGACGCACTATAATCGGTATGGCTTACTGAAAATCTTAAACTTCTAAAATGAAGTTTAGATAAAAAAAAAACTAAGTAAGAATGTGTCTAAAATCAAAAACTCTAATCCACGACATCGTATGCCCATTTCTGCCTGTCTTGTTTGAACCAAATTATGTTGTATCGGCATAATTTGATAAAATTCTCCAAGTAATGGTCTCGTTAGCAATATGGTAAATTGTGTTTTCCTGGTAAATCGATCGATTGTGGAACAATGGACAGGTGACCTTAGCATGGACGAGAGGTAATACGAATTATGCGGAATTGACTACCTTGTCAGGATCTCTGGAACCACCGTAAGTTAGGCTGTCATATTGTTGTGCTGGACAGGACAATAAACTCATGCATCTTTGATGCAGTGAGACTCTACAGTGAGGTTAATTTCTGTCTTATAGGCTGTTATAGTCTGTTATAGGCTGTTATAGTCTGTTATAGGCTGTTATAGTCTGTTATAGTCTGTTATAGGCTGTTATAGGCTGTTATAGGCTGTTATAGGCTGTTATAGTCTGTTATAGGCTGTTATAGTCTGTTATAGGCTGTTATAGTCTGTTATAGTCTGTTATAGGCTGTTATAGTCTGTTATAGGCTGTTATAGTCTGTTATAGGCTGTTATAGTCTGTTATAGTCTGTTATAGGCTGTTATAGTCTGTTATAGGCTGTTATAGTCTGTTATAGTCTGTTATAGGCTGTTATAGGCTGTTATAGTCTGTTATAGGCTGTTATAGGCTGTTATAGTCTGTTATAGGCTGTTATAGTCTGTTATAGGCTGTTATAGTCTGTTATAGGCTGTTATAGGCTGTTCAACCTCTTGAGACGGAGACAGCCGTACCATACAAATTATATAAAAGTGTAACATATCTGAACCCTATTGTCAATAAATCAACATTATTACCAAAACAGTTTACTAGTGATTTTCGGAAATGAGGCAATTTATTCATATTTAATCAGCTGAAGCCACACAGAGGGGTTAAATCTCGCCTTATAGTCTAAACTGTTCGCCCAGGAACTCTCGTCTATATCTTACTGTAACATATTTGAAGCACACCTCCGCTCTAGTCTTTGGTATCAATAATTCAAGCGATCTTAAGCTATACGAACCCATAATGATTTTATGTTCCCGCTGGATCAGCAGCGAAGAGTCAATTGGAGTTATCAACAACTCAGGATGTAATGCGAAGGTATATATATAGTATATACAGCATATTTACATGTGTTACACAATTCATGCCTTTAGTATGGTGTTCTTAGTAGTAGAACAGATGTGTGAAGCCGTTGTGCATTTGGTGTCAAAAGCATGAAACTTGGCAGATCATAGACGTACAAATACTTTGGGATATAAGGTCATCACAGATCCTGAAAAGAATAAGTTTCTACTTCTACTCGACTTTACCACAAGAACAAAGAACAAATAAGACGTAAGCTAAGACGTGCTGACTTGATAGAATATCATATTCATCGTCATATTCTTTATTCACCGAAAGCCAGAGGCATATTACTACGGAAGCGTATTAGTGCCAGTGTGAAAAAAAAAATTCCGAGATTTATCTCCTAATTAGGACTTATTATCTCCTAATTAGGAGAAAATTATCTCCTAATTAGGACATATTATCTCCTAATTAGGACTTATTAATTAGGACTTTTCTCCTAATTAGGAGATAATGAGTCCTAATTAGGAGATAAATCTCGGAATTTTTTTTTGTCACACTGGCACTAATACGCTTACGGAAGCGTATTAGTGCCAGTGTGAAAAAAAAATATCCGAGATTTATCTCCTAATTAGGACTTATTATCTCCTAATTAGGAGAAAATTATCTCCTAATTAGGACATATTATCTCCTAATTAGGACTTATTATCTCCTAATTAGGAGATAATAAGTCCTAATTAATTAGGAGATAATAAGTCCTAATTAGGAGATAATTATCTCCTAATTAGGAGATATTATGTCCTAATTAGCAGATAAATCTCGGAATTTTTTTTTCACACTGGCACTAATACGCTTCCGTATATTACCTTTACATATGCGGACTGAGGAGTTCCATATCTACATAATTTAGCCACTTAATATATGACTTCTTCTACTCTCAGCTAAGTATACAATTTTACCCAATCTATATAATGAACGAGTATTTTCTATACAACACATCTGTATTAGTTTAATATTAGAAGGTGACCGCTAGCCTCACACCGCTGAACCGGTACGGGTTCGAGCCCAGTTGGTCCATGTGTGAAAGTTTGTCAGTTACTTGCCGAAGGGCGGTGGTTCTCTCCGGGTACTCCGGCGTCCGCCACCAACCAAACTGACTGTCACCATATGAGTGAAACAAACTTGAGTGTGACAACAAACTTGAGTGTGACATTAAGCCAAATTCCCTTCCTCCCTCCCTTCCTCCCTCCCTCCCTCCCTCCCTTCCTCCCTCCCTTTAATATTATAATCATATTCTTATACAGTTTTGGAGAGAACAATCCATCAGGGCAACTAATGAACTTTTGATAAATTACAACACATATAAGGGAAGTGGGAAGAGGTGACGACATACTGACAGAGCCACATGACTTCACAGTATAGTCTTCTGGTTAACCTATTCTAAAGCACATACCAAGAATCTAACGATTCGTGATATGTGTTGTATCTCAGGTACGCTTTTATTGTATCTGTTCATGTGGCAACTTGGATGACATGACCACACGGCCCCTAGCACCGGCATGAACGATATTACATACAAATCTGGAAAGCTATGATGGAAATGCTTTGACAACTCGTATATTGGTAATTGGTGAGCTGTTTCGCTGTGACAACTCGTACGCTAGGGATTGGTGAGCTGAATCGTCGTCAGATGAAAATGACGGCATTTAACACAAGTCTGTAAGGCCCGTTGTCGATCCAGCATCAGCTTCCCACAATGCCAACATATATCAAAAACCAAAAGCTCTGTACACGCGGCGGGCCTCGGGGACGAAACGTCCACCAGCAGAATCTCGCCATATACAGGTAAAAATTACAACGCATATAAGGGAAGTGGGCCGCCGATGACGTGTTAGTATTCAAGGTTCTAACGATTTCAACCAACGACACAAAGCACTATTGGAGAAAGTGATATCACGTCCACGATTCCTCTATGAAACGTCTTCACAGAAAGTTTATATATTGGTGATAAATATCACACTGATGGTCATGTACGACCGTAACGTGCAGAGTCCATTGCGCTACGTTCCTTAGCTTGTGCAGGATCCCTGGCGCTACGTTCCTTAGCTTGTGCAGGATCCCTGGCCTTACGTTCCTTAGCTTGCGCAGCATCCATGGCGCTATGCTCCTTAGCTTGTGTCCGCTAATGCTGGTGCCTGCTGGAGATCGTGTAACACAAGTACCTCAAGGTGTTCGCATGACGTTTTTTGTTACATGGCTGAAAATTGTGCATGGCTTTACCCTTGCAATAAACTAGCACTTCCGGCTATCAACCGTAGTTCCCCGTTGGTGCAATGGAACCAGAGATGATATTCTTACTCGTATATCCATAGGGCCTGGCTTCATCTCGTCACATAGGACTGATAGTTCTGCCTAGATTACAAAAACCAAACGTTTGTCGATGTAGGTAGATCAGGCTTTACAACCTTATTATAAGTATGGAAATTCTATCTTGGCAAGTCTCTACTCCTCGGTCGATGATGTGACAATGAGCAGGTTACCCCGTTTTGTACAAGTATTAAGCATTAAGTGAAAAATGAATTCCCGACCTCGCTAATTTAGAATCTCGTATTGTACTGCACATGACCGGACTGTGAACAGTTGGAACCACATAGTCAATAAATCAAGATTAATCCCAACGCGAACCACAAGGGACTTTCAGAAGACGAGGAACTTGAGGTGCATATTTGATATGGTGAGACTTTACAGACGAAATAATTCTTCTCTCAAGGACAGCTGTCTTTAGCTAATCTTAACACGGAGACCTGCATAATACCGGAATATGTATCTTAATGCGACATATTTTCAAGAACACGTCTAATATATTCATGTCTTATCAATAATGGAAACAGTATTGACATTTAGGCCACGGTTGTGTTTGAGATAATTGACACTATGGACATACGTAAATGAGTTACAATCCCATATTGGGATAACTTATTCCAATATGTCTGGCTTCTGATCTAGCACAACCAACATCGAACGCGAATAAAATTCGCCACATTTGTTATTTATACTTTCTTCTTAAGTATTGTTTTGGTGTGAAGAATTGTTTGTCCTCAGTAGGGGCCCAGAAACAGGTTTCTGTATCATAATTGTTCACGGTTCCTGTTTTGCAAATTACAGATAGGTGATATTTGTTACTGTTGATCAAATGTATGGAACAAGGACACCAGCTGCAAATCTCTGAATCTACATTTCGGAAACTTTCAGCATAATTGGAAATTGTTGAACGCTTCCACATTGTAAAACACGCGTGTGCTTATGTAAATTTCACTTTTTGCCCTGCTGAAATTACTGTTGTTCCGCGAAAAAGGACTGAACGACGGTGGCTTATTCAAGGTCGGATATGACCTTTGATATATCCGACATATCGTCGGATAGGTATTCTATTGTGCGTTTGCGATCTAATATTATCGTACTTTAATTGGTGAGATACAGAAGTTTGATCCTTGGGGTATCCATCCAAGATGTTCACATGAGCAGCTACAATAAAGGAGTGGCTGAGATACAAATCACAGGGATTATTTTGGATTCTTGCGATGTTAGGGTCAGAATTATAGAAACACAAGATGTTGTCCTACCAGAGAGAAGCGGTCGACAGTTTTAACGGTGCCGGGAAGACATGACCATGTCGCAACCTTGACGACATATGGTTATATTCTAAGAATATCATGCGGAAGAGTCCACATTTGCTGTATAGATATATACATGAAGAAAGAACAAACAATTATGAAATACCATTTTCAGCGTTTATGTACTAATAAATATACCCAGATGACAAGAATATGCATATATTTTGATTCAGAATATCTGTACTGGGATGGTTGCATGGTGCAGTTTTCGGAGCTGAATAATTCCAGCGAATTTTTGCTAATATCAACCAGGAGAGTTTAACAAATACGATGATACGGAACAAAGCCAAGTGACGCGATGACAAGCCGACACGGGCCACGGACACATCTAGGAAATAGAAATATACAGTCGATCGGATTGTTACACTCATAACATATCCTCACCCCGGTGTCATTCCTTCTCTTCACCATATACGGTACCATCACGGCACCACGGATAATATTATACAATGTTTCCACTCAACTCTGAGAAGAAATGACCCATTACAGAGAAGATTGTGGGATTTTGTCATGTACCTAATCACCACGAAAACTTATCGACTTATCTCTTAGTTCGGTCACTGTCATACCGTTAACGACAATCATGTTATCAACCGTTGTTCGATCATCAGGAATACAATTGTAGCGATATGCAAGACAGCCGGTCTTCCTCCCTACATCTGCATAATTTGATGTAATTCTCCAAGTACACTGTATGTGGGTTAATGGTCTCATTAGCAGTATAGTAAATTGTGTTTTCATGGTCAATCGATTGTAGAAGAATGAACAGGTGACCTAAGCTTGGACGACGGGTAAAATGAATTATGTGAGAATTGGCTACCTTGTCAGAATCTCTTGAATCCACTGTAATTTAGGCTACCATATTTTTCTGCAGGACGGGATCATACATAATCAATAAATCAAGGTTATTACCAACACCAGATGTACTCAGGGTATATGGAAAGATATTCCTGCATCTTTGATGAAGTGAGACTCTTTAGTGGGGTTAATTTCTGTTCTATAGGCTGTCCAACCCCATGAGGCAGAGACAACCATACCACACAAATGAAATATAAGTGTAACATACCTGAAGAACACGTCCCGAAAAAGCGAATATTGACGTTCATATTAACGATTCAACGGGTATGTGATGACTTAATTCTGGTTCTAGGGATCACGCCGGAGAGGAGGCAATCCAATGGACATCGTCTTCTGAGAAATGGAGATCAAGTTTTGGCTCATGCGCCAAACTATCGTCCTCTTCATAAAACTCAATCAATATCCTAATTGTTGTTATTAATGACCACCATATTTTCCAACATCCTCTGGTGAGTCATCCTTATTCATGGCTGTTTTCTATAGCACGCACTAGGCATCGGATAGTAAAAATACATTAGAACCATACACTGAATTAAGAATGTGCGATAAAAGTTCAAAACTGAATTATTCTGTGCTTACAGAACTGACTTGACCAACATTGTGAAAGGAACACCGATCCCATTGTGACGGCCGTTGTGGATGTTCATCTCGGTCTCAGAATGACATAGAATAGCACAGTTGGTATTGATGTCTTCACAATCATGTAAGTGTGATGGTGTTTTTGGTTACCGTGGTGTGGCTGAAATGCATATACAGGAGACCTCATTCTCAGAAATTATTTGCAGGGTCACGTTCCGTCGATGAAATTTGGCATCATCGCCCAAGTTGATGGATTCCTTCTCGCCAAAACTGGGTATGATGAATAAGCTGTTCGGATCTATATACGCACAGCATGGACAAAGCAGTTACGAGAATTCCCCATTTAAAACGTTTGTTCAAAATTCATTGCCCATATCTTCCTGTCTTGTTTGAACCAAATTCTGTTGTATGTCCCCCCTGTCTTGTTTCTTGTCTGTTGCATGTTGCTCGTTGAAGTTCTATACAGTATCATGACTATGTGTACTGTAGCCAATATTAAATTTCGAAACTCACGCATATTATCGCTCTCCTGAATGATCGCCGGGCGGTTCTACAGTAAGGACCGGTTTCAAGTGGGAGTGGTCTGGATTTTTCAGTCCAAAATTTCATCATTTTGTGGGAGTATGATTCGTTACGAAGGATTGTTTTCTTTACAATAATGCTAGTTTAAGCGATTGATAGACAAATAGTAATTGAAAAACGGTCAGTTTTGAATTCATATACCTTAATTCTTTGTCATCTACCTCACAAGAAAGATGCAAAAGCTCACAGCTGCCCATATGAATGTTGCTTTTATTTTCAGATGTCCTGTCTGGACACACTTATTTCAATCTTCTCTGGTTATATTTTAATATATATATTTCACAATGATATTCTTATTGTAATATGTCACAAATACATGCAATTCATGAAGACCGGGGTCCGATTACTCCCAAAACAATATTCTTTGTTGTCTACTGTACAGCAAAGAAAACAGATCAATCGTACTTTCAATCTTTCTTGTCAACCTTGATACATGTTGAATGATCAACGCACTTTTCTATATTAGTTTGAGATTGATTATTATTCAAATATCGTCAAAAATATCTCTCGTGTCGTAGATGACATCCGGTGATGTAGATGACAGATTGTGACGTATATGACTATTTCCCGCATTTCGCCTACGCTGTCAGAGAGATTGAGTCAATCTGACTCAGTATTTTTGGGTATAGATGTGACATGCTCGGATATTTTGAGCCATTTTCAATTTTTACCCCAAAAATTGGGTTAAAATGACTCAACAAATTTGGAATTTTGGGGGGTCCGTCACGACTACACCCAAATATATGAAGCCAGCGTGACTCAATCTTTCCAACAGTGTAGCGAATATTGATGGTTATGGCATTTATCATATTTTCCCTACACACGCAGTCCTTTTCATCTCTGTAATGGCAGTGTCATCCCCGTCACGTTGAATATCACATACGTCACATAAAGTGTTACGTGGATTGCCGTGATGTAGATGACGCTGAGAACATGATTTAGCTCTTCAGTTCGGAATATTGTATATATTCCTTCAAAAATGGCGAGCGAGAACTACTGATTACCACGTGATCGTCTTTAGCCACATCCAGCTGCCACCAGAGATCCGGTCAGATCGCCGTGACGTAGATGACAGGCGGTGCGGGGACAGAGATCCGGTCAGATCGCCGTGACGTAGATGACAGGCGGTGCGGGGACAGACGATTTGAAGGAAACGTATGAGAATTTATTCAAAATTATAATATATTTACTCCTCACCTTGAAGGGAACAATAAATGTTCATCATATTCTTAACAATAAAATGAACTACCGCTTTTTATGTCCTTTTCACCACTGACAGTTTCAGAGAATATGGTAGGGGACACGTATATTTATGTTTGAGGAAAGAATCGTTAATTACTCAGAAAACATACAAACGAAGTCTTTTTTATTCGTTAACCGGTAGATGATAATTAGAAATCCTTAAATTAACGATATGTGCTAAACACAAACATAAAAGTCCGACTAATGCAAAGATTTTTAGTTGTTTTGGCACGGGGACATGAAAACTGGCCTTCACTGTTTACTTTACAGCGACACAAATCCAGAGAAGTCACAGATGTCGAGAGAGATGTTTAACGAGATGAGAAACAAACGTCGGCGGTAAGTGGCACAAAAAATATCGATACGGTGGTTTTATTGTCATTCTAATCGAAAAAAAGAAAATCATCGAATACACTACGAATAAAATGATCAACTTTTTCTCATCGCTTTTCCGACCTTCTTCCTATATACTATAAGCCAAGATGATACTATACATAAAACATATTTACTACCATGATCCAAAGAGGACAATTTCGTAAATTTCCAGGCGAAGCTGCATAAAAATTGCAATTAAAAATTGTAGACCGCTTCACTCTTGCAGAAAGCTAGCCTCTGTTTATGTATATTAGAATTGTTTTCTTAATTTGGTGCTAATGCTTGAATATGAATTAGTCCTTTAAATTATGGACGGAGAAGTTCTTTACTGGAACACGGTTGAAAATTGTATGGCGGATTGGACGCTTGTTTTGAGCCGGTGACCTAAATATGAACCATTTCTGGCTCCGCTAATAACTCTGGCTCTCTCACTGTTCTACAACGAAGAGACCGAAAACAATTGGAACAATATAGTCAATAAATCAAGATTATTACCAAACCAATTCACAGGGGATTTTCGGAAAATGAGGCAATTTATTCATATTTAATAAACTGAGGCCACACAGACGGGTTAAATTCCGTCGTAGAGACAACTATCTTAACATGTCTAACCTGTTCGTCAGGGAACTCTCGTCTATGTCGTCGTGTAACATATCTGAAGTACACGTCCGCTCCACTCTTTAGTATCAATAATTCGAGCGATCTTAAGCCCTACGTTCCCATAATGATTTGATGTTCCCGTTCGCGCAGTGGCAAAGAGTCAGTTGAAGTCAACAACTCAGGATGTAATGCGAAGGCGTCTGTATTATATACAAAATATTTACAGGTGTATTACACAATTGATGTCCTTTGGTAGGGCGTTCTTAGTAGTACAGCAGATGTGTGAATCCGTTGTGCATTTGATGATAAAAGCATCAAACTTGGCAGACAGATCGTAGATGTACAAATGCTTTTGGATATAGGGTCATCCTAGATCATCCTAGATCATCCTAGATCCTGAAAAGAATCAAGTTTCCTCTTCTAATGGGTTGATCAACTAGAACAAAGCTAAAACGTTCTGACTTAATAGAATATCATACTAGAATCATATTCTTAGACAATCTTGGAGAGAAAGAGCCATCAGAGCAACCAATGAAGTTTCAATAATGACCGCCAATGACGTGTTGATATTTATGGTTCTGTCTAGATTACAAAAACCAAGCGTTTGTCGATTTAGGTAGATCAGGCTTACAACCTTATTATAAATATGGAAATTCTATCTTGGCAAGTCTCTACTCATCAGTCGATGGTGTGACAATGAACAGGTTACCCCGTTATGTACAAGTATTAAGAATTAAGTGGAAGGGGATCCCCATGTCAGAATTCCCGACTCCGTTAATTTAGAATCTCGTATTGTACTGCACATGATCGGACTGAGAACAAATAAATCCACATTAATGCCCATGCGAATCACAAGGGATTTTCGGAAAACGAGGAACTTGATGTGCATATTTGATATGGTAAGACTTACAGCCGGACTAATTCGTGTCTCAAGGACTGCTGTCCTCAGCAAATCTTAACACAGAGACTCGCATACCGGTATGCAACATATTTCAAGAACTAATAATATTGTGCTAATAATATATCCCTGTTTTTAAAATAATGTTAACCATACTGACATTTGGATCAAGGCTGTGTTTGATATAATTGACATAACCGATATACGTAAATGAGTTACAATCACATATTGGGAAATCTTATCCAATGTTGACACCGGAAACCAGTATGTCTGACTTAAAATCTAGCACAACCAGTATCGAACGCGAATAAAATTGGCTATATTTGTTATTTGCTTTCTTCTGGAGAAGCCAATGTTCTGGAGTGGAATTGTTTATCCTCAGTAGACATCCCAGAAGAGTTTCAAGAAAATAAAGGTTTATTTCGTATGGCAGCTGCAAATCCTTGAATCTACATTTCGGAAACTTTTAGTATCATTGAAAACTGTTGAACGCTTCCATTTGGTAAACTACTAACGTGTTCTAATGTAAATTTTACTTTGTGCCTTTCCATGAGTAGTGAGAAAACCGTATTTCTATATCTGAGGCTGATTAAGGGACGCTTGAGCTCAAGCTGAGGGTCTTAACCGAATCAGAGGGGACTGGATGGGCATGGACTAAGCTGTCGGATGAGGCGCTGAGCAGGGGATTCCAGGGTTCAAATTTTGAGGCTATCGATAGATTCTCCATAACCAATACTGAGGTGTCGGGATAGATATAATCATCTCATGGCAGTTAGTTACGTGGGTTTTGTACACTTGACGTAGTCTACGTTTCATTGTTGGAATATACTCTAGGTAATAGCAAATTCACGCGATTCATCTTCGTGATAACCTGTTCATTCTGGTACTAGCCATTCTGGTACTAGCCATTCTGGTACTAGCCATTCTGGTACTAGCCATTCTGGTACTAGCCAAGAGGCAGAATATATCGGATGAGTAATCTTGTATGTCTTTCAATTCTAAACTTTGCCAACAATTCCTGACCCAGTTGAGGCTCGTCGCGTCTGAACCAGGGTGCAAACGTACTCGTATATATCCCCTCACTCATTTAATAGTCTCGCCAGTTGTCCCTATAATACCTCCAAGAACATTTTCCTGTAACATTTGACATTCAAAATTATTTGGTTTTGATCAATGAACACAGGTACACGAAGGAGAGAGATGGCGGCTCAGTACGTTTTCATAGTTGAGTTGAGTGGTAGAAAATTTGATGCTTGCCAACATGGATATTAAAAAGTACAAAAGTAAACCGAGGATTTGAGGCTCTGCTTTGACAGAACAAGTTCTCTACCATACAACATTTGTTTCGAATGTCCTCGTATTCTATTCTGCCTCCGAAGTCGTTTATTATCAGTTGTCTCATACTGACATCGAAGAATCTTCCATCTCCTAAATTTATGGATATGTTATCTAAAAAATTTATACGTGGCACTATGAGAACATATCCTCGAATATGGGCTACATTTTGCCATAACAGTAGGTGATTCTCTACAGACTAGATTAGACATGCACTTTGAGTCATTCATCCATTTAGTTTCCCCGCTTCCAGTATTTCCCACGACATTCATGATGTAAGGGTTCCTTTGCAACTCGCATGTATAGCTTTTAATCTATTCCGGATCCAAAACTCATGCCTATCTGTATGAACGTATTATCTTCTAACTCAAATGATGTCTGTTTCTGCCCCTCTTTCCGCTGTACAGCCTACTTCTCATGTTCAATTTTTTCAAATATCTCGTTATGAAATCAGTTAAATGAGTTAAATGGGGTAGGGCATATTCTATCATGTTATAACTATGTGGCCTATTGATACAAAAAAAATCTTGGATTTTCATAAGCATATCTCATTTTCAACCGTTACCAACGGCAAAAGGCAAATACAAACACGGAACATGGATTTCCCCAGGCTACATCATGCAGGGACGGTTCAACTGATGTTTTGGGTGTACATCTATAGTGTGCCTGGATCTATCTATTTGTCAAGGCTATTCACTTACAAGCGTCTGGTCCGTCATTCATAATTCAGCCGTCATCCATTAGACACAACGAAACGTAACGCCATAGATCTTGCACGCCTACGCTCGTAATTTGCTATCAGCATGAGATATGTATCGCCAAATTTGAGAAACTTTGAGTGGAGGCGCTTGATGGTATAGCCCTGTTTTATAAGTTTCTGCAACAATGTTTTGTGACGTTGATTAAAATCGTCACATTTAACACAGGATCTAGCAAATGCTACTAGACGAGATATTTATGCGCCATATGCAGGTCCCACTGGAATCTGGTCAGTCGCTTGTGGAACAATGAGCAGGTGACAGCTTAGACGAGGGGTAATATGAATGATGTGGGAATTGACTATACCATGTCTTCTTGGAATCCGCTTTAATTTAGGTTGTCATATTGTTCTGCAAGACAGAACCATACATAGTCAACGGTATTAACAACTCAAGGCTATCACCCACATGATATGTAGTTAGGTTAATTTCTGGCTTATAGTCTCTTCAACCTTTTGGGACATAAGACAACCATATCATACAAAGTATATATCAGTGTAACATATCTGAAGAACACGCCCCAAGAAAACGCACAACTGAACGATTCAACTGGTAGGTGATGACTTCATTTTGGTTCCGTTGATCACATCAGAGACAAGTCAATCCAATAGATCACGTTCTCTGAGAGCAGGGAGATTAAGTTCAGGATCATGTGCCAAGCACTAAACTATCCTCTCCTTCATAAAATGCAATCTATAGCCTAAATATTGTTATAAATACCCCCCTCCCCCATCATTTCCCACATTATCGGGCTAACTGTTCCTTACTTATTGCTGTCTTCTATTGCACACATTAGGCATCGGAGAGAAATATATATGAGAATCATATACTGAATAAATTATGTGTCATAAAAGTTAAAAAACGAATCATTCTGTGTTCACATAACTGACATGCCCAACATGGTGATATGGACATCAATATCATTGTGGCGGATATTGATCTCTTCAAAAACATGCAAGTCTGATGATGTTTTGGTCACCGCGATGTGACTGGAATGCATATAGAGGAGACCTCATTCTCATGTTATGTGGAAAATGGAATAGGTCTTTGGATTATGGACGCGGATATTCTCTAATGGACGACGGCTGGATTATGAATGACGGACTAGACGCTTGTAATCAGAAATTATTGCAGGGTCATCATCCTCCCAATCATCGCCGAAGTCTGTAGATTCCTTCTCGTTGAAACTGAGTATGAATAAACTGTTCGGATCAAAACGCGCCGCATGGACAAAGGAGTTTCCCCTGTAAAACGTGTATACAATTTATCTATCGATAGTGTTAATCTCCCGAAATATAATTTGTATATGCCTCGACGTGTGGAAATATAATTGTGAACCTTTGTCCAGTTAACGCACTAACTTTCCCTCGTCCCGTCTAGATATTCCAATATGTAGTCAGCGAATGCAAGGGAGACTCACTATAATCGGGATAATTTAATGTGAATCATAAACTTCCAAAATGAAGTTAATATAAAAAAAAATCTCTAATCGACGACATCGTATGTCCATTTCTGCCTGCCTTGTTGAAACCATATTATGTTGTATGTTCTCTCTGTCTTAATTGTTTGAATCAATTTCTGTTGCTCGTTGAAGTTCTCCATATACATTATTATGACTATGTGTGCCAATATTAAAATTTAACACTCATGTTAATACGCAATTCTGGATGATCGCCCTCATTTTACGTGTGTTTAGGGGGTTAACACCAACTTACAGGTAGTTGTGTTACCACTCACCTCTGACGTCTATCGCACACCGACTCATTCTCAAGGATTCCACAGTCGTCATGGGAGGTGTATCGAGATGTCAAACATACGTCAGCGGAGACTGGCAACAAAACAAATAAAACCGATACGCAGGTTTTTATTCCCATTCTAATCGGAAAAATGGAATACAATTTTCGAAGGGTTGGCTGTTGTTTCACAAATACCAGGATATCGCGAGAGATTATTGAGCAGAAGGTTAGAATACAACAACCGATACAAGGTCCAAGTTATAATCTGAGAAAATAGTATCAACGCCACGTGACTTTTGAAATGTACGGTATCGGAGAGAATTAGGAACGAGATAACCCTATTTGTCCGTATTTGAAAGTCACTAAAACAGAAGTGTAGTCTTGGTGAAAAAAGTGATCAGACGAAGCACATTGTTTTAATGGCCTTGCCAGCTATAAATCGATCGACTTGAGAATACAACTCTTCAAGGATTTCCATTTTCCTAGATACAAATTTGACCGTGCATTTCAACATTTTCGCTTCGCTCTTCGGTCTGTTCGTTTGTTATCAAAAACAGTAACTTTCATTGGACAGATAATATGTTTGAAGTATCGGAGTAGAGATATTCTGTGTTCACCTAATTGACATCACCATCATAGTGGAATGAATACACGTCTCAATTTCACGGCCGTTGCGGATGTTCATCTTCGTCTCAGGAAGACATAGAAGAGCACACGTTTGTATTTGCTTTCTTCAAAATCGTATAAGTGTGATGTAGTTTTTACTGGAATGCATATTGACGAGACATATTTGCTGAGACATTTTTTTCGTTAAGATTTGACAGCCTTATGCAAGCTGATGGTTTCTTTATTATGGAAACTGATTATGAACACTCTGTTCATATATACACACAGCTATGGCCACGGCAGTTACGAGAATACCCCCACCTTCAAAAGTTATGTAACTTGATTGTGTATTTTATACCGTCAGTAACAGACGTCATTATAGTGGCAAATTAATTCGATCCTTGTAAATATGACCATTTAAATATGACCATTTACCTTATTTTGTCTTGTTTGCATCAGGTTGTATTGTGTAAGTTCTCTACATAATGTGAAGCCAATATTAAAAGTTAAAACATATTCTTGTCGCACGCATATGATATAGAAGTCTTTATCCATAAATGTTGTTCTCCAACGGATATGGAGAGAAGAACTCTCAACAATCCCCACTCAAGAGAGTTATCGGCAAAATATATTGCCCCAAAATAGGATAATATCATCCATAAATCCGATAGACAGAGATCTGACAGAAACACTTCCAAGATGAGAACATTCGTTTGGAATGTAAAGAAATGTCGACGCCTGCAAATACTGCGGAATATATCAATGAAAAGAAACAAAAACTGAATCGATTTGCGTAATCGTACTTATCTTTTGTTGCGCACTAATTCCGACGTGCGTTAAATGTAGAAACTGAAGATACATGGCCAATTGTTTGGCATTTCGATTATATCATAGGGAGAGATAATACTGAAGTGGGCAATTTCGGATATGGTGGCAGATCATTTCCACTATCCTTATATGCGTTGTAATTTAGGATTCGGCTTTATCATTATGACATCGGACATGTTATTATTTATCGCAGTTAATAAACCTGGCAATAATTACTGAATTACAACTTCGGTAGATTTGAAGAGGGATTGCCTCAATCTCATTGGAATGTTAACAGAAACCATAGCATTGGTCGTTTGTCTGAAAGTTGAACTTTCGGTAAATACTTTTACCCGGTATAATCCAAAGAGCTAAAACATTGTTAAAGAACGATTCTTCTGACACTCGATGTGAGGGTTGAACAGAATAATAAGTTTTTCAAATAATGTAACAATAATGTTCTGTTGCAATTTTATACTGGTAGCTTGCCCAACCAGTTAAGTACAGATCTGAATATGTAGAATGCCGCTTTGGATGGCGTAAACATGGATTATAGGCTACAATCAAGCTATTCAATATTGAAGTATGCTTTGCTGCGCAAATGTTAGAGATACAGGAAAAACCAACTTAAAACAACACAAAAATACTAAGTAGTTTTGCACAGCTAATATTTCAGAAAGTCTGCAAGCGTAATATGTCTGTATGATCCACTGGTAATACCTACTGGATTTAAGTTCTTTTGGCTATGCATGCATGTCCCATTTGACAACTAACGGTAATGTTATAGATGGATATTGAAAATCGCCAATATATACCAAATGGGTTCAATACCAGCCAGTGAGTCCATAATAAGCTCCTGCGCTTAGTGTAATGGTCACAATCAATACTGCTTTATCTGGTGTGAAAACATTAGTCGACATCATGGCTCTTGGCCATATATATATACTGGGATCGATGATCATTATACAGCATCATTTGTAAGGGCAAGAATATAAATGATACAAATGTTCTTGTTATTATTGTTATTATTGTTATTATTATATTATACAGATATGATCCCCCAAAGAATCGTTGACACTCAAGATAGAAGGAATACACATGTGCTTGAGGTAAGTAAATGATCTCGGTTTCACTTTTACTAAATATCCCTGCAACTATTTCAAATTGTAGATTGAGAAACTAAATATTTCAATCTATTTGTTGAAAAAAAAAAATATCCTTAAGAGGAATGTACATCTTCAATTTATTCATATGATTGATAGAATAATCCAACAATAATTTATTTAAGATGTGTGGTACATACCAGATGTTTCCTTCACCAGTATATATACCTATAGTGAAACAAGGGAGATTAAACGTTTTCCTAATTAGGCTATTGACGAGAAAACGGAATAATATCCATGGGTCTTGATACTCACTAAATTCAAAGATACTCAATTTAACGACATAATAATTAAATTGATTTCCATCATTTCGTTCTATGTGAAGACACCGCAGTTACATATAAGCAGTCATCTAACTTATTGCCATTTCCACAAGAAGCTGCACTGTGTACTGGACAAGACGGAAGATGAGTGCATAATTCTTTTTCGGAATTTCGGAGAGGTGAACACTTAAATGTAGACATGATAACTGACATCATCTATCACATATTATAACGGTGAAGACATGTTTTCAATCGATTCTCAATGGACGGTGATTGCAGACCTCGCTACTGGGCCCAACACACCATTGAGCATTCTTCTATCAATTATAGATATTACATAGCTAATTTATGAAAAAAAGCTTTGACACGAAAAAATTCGCAACATTGTAACTATAATGGTCTGACTCTCTCAGGAAATAACACGTGGCCATGGTGGTGAAAAACCTTGATATATTTTTAGCTTGTCTGATATAAAGTGCCGTTTGAGCTTTTTTTCCATTTTCAGGATAGGATTTAAGCATCAACAATCTGATAAATCTCCCACTGTTCTATCAGGCACAATGGCGGAAACCATCGCATTACAGCCACTTTTACTACATAAAAAAGACGGTTTGATGATGACAAGAAAATATGGAGACGTTTCAATCATTTTCAGTTGGGATGATGTCTAAGACACTATAACAGTGAAAAAATATATATGAAATGTAAATCTCTAGCTGATCCTTATTATCAGTCAAAGTTTTAAGATTTAAGTCGGAAATGAATAATGACCAATGCGAAAAGATTAAAGACTAGAGTGTCGCAGGTTATAGAATCCCATGAACATAAGCAACACAAAAAACAACAAATTGTTCCTTACCTTATGTTGATGTAAACCTCACAATAGTTCAAACCGTACAATGGATTATCACATACATCCTCGAGACCAACTGTTGGCTAAACATCCAATCTTCTCGTCTCTTGTTCGTGCGAATGGTGTTGAAGTATGTCAGATAAATTGTAAGGAGCTGAATTCTTACTATCCAACGTCACTTTGGGGTCCTGGCTAAGCAGTTTGTTCATCGTGAAATTTTGAAGAATTTGGAAGAGCAAGCTATTTCCCTGACCACAACCCGATTATCGAAAGAAAGGCAGACGTTAAGGATATGAAGATCGGGTCCAATTCACCGAAACTGTAATACATTAGATAAATGCTGAGAGCAATACGATAGGTTCCCTTAAAGCTTTCACCGGCTCCTTACTACGGTATTAGACTCCCGGATCAGATTGACGTATGCATTGCTTTGGCCTGAGGTAGGCTATTACAATGCCATATAAATTGACCACTCTCGCAATTTGACCATGTTCCGCCTCATGGTGATTCTATTGAACCGAGTAACAGCTTGAGTTGGTAATATTGTCCCAAGGGCACATGGAAATGTCCGTCCTTTAAGATTCTGACGATTTCATCCTACATTATCGAGTCCCTGTGTCTCGACCTCTTCAACACCTTGGCTCATTCGCAGCTGCTTCCTGTTGGTGCATTGACGACTGTGTTTGCGTAAGGTTCTGCCTGATCTCACAGGTACTGATGAAATGGTCAGCATTCACAACATCTCTGAACGCAAGAAGTTGTGAGGGAGACTATTAGATTGTACAGCAGGCGTCCGATCCGACATTCATTATTCAGCCGTCGTTCATAAAAGAATCCACGCGTCAACAATCGAAAGTATATCGAATTGTATATACGGTCTGTAGCTATAAAAGATAACACGGTCAAAACACTCACCGAATATACAGCTTACAAAATTCTACAAAATTCCGCTTTCAAGAGCCATGGAAACATGGTATAGCCTACACGCGGTATTCGCTATACTCAGACGTTGAGAATTATTCTTGTATTGATCATTTATCCAAGCTCATGTGTCAAGTTGTATTTGCCGTCAACACAGAATTTACGGCACATTAAAACACTGTTAGCACCATGATCTATTACAACGCATATTAGGGAAGTGGGAAGAGGTGCCGACATACTGACCGAGCCACATGACTTCACAGTATGGTCTTCTGGTTAACCTATTCTAAAGCACATACCAAGAATCTAACTATTATTGCACCTGTTCATGTGGCAACTTGGATGATATGACCACACGGCCCCTAGCACCGGCATAACCGGTTTTAGACACAACACATATAATAAAATAAGCACACATATAATAAAATATATCAAACACGGCTACTTTCTTGCAACAGATAAAGGACCAAAATCTTTCGATAATACCAGCAAGATATAATGATTTTACTGTCGTCATTCGTGAACAACCATCCAGGAGATAGCGCTATACCTGTGAAATAATATTGTACTGGAATGGCCTTATGCAATACAAGTATGATTTTTCTCATTGAGACTATATCTATAATTGTTACAAAAGTAGGATTGAGTGATTATTATCAATCCTTGTTCGACAATCGAATAAATATTAGCTTTTTTCTCTATAGGATACAAATACATTCGAAGTTTGACAGTTTGTCTGATGGAACCGTATCTTCATTTACTGGTCATTCCCCGATGAAATAATTGATGAGCCGCTGGTTAAACCAGGGGCGTTATTTCTGATTCGTCTCGTAATCCAGGCAGATTGCTCCACACGAGATTACAGAAAAATTGGAACTATACATTCGTTCATCAAGATTATCGCCATCTCTTAAAACAATGATGTCTTGCTCTTATCGTAGAAAACTGTTGACATCTTCTCCATAGCAGGAAACAATCTTGTGTTTTATTGTTTTTATTTATTTATTTAGTTTTTTCGTTTATGCTTATTTGGATATGAAATAGGTATATCGATTATTGACGAGGAAATTCTGTTGACGACGACGGCTGAATATTGAATGTCCGATCTGACGGCTGAATGTTGAATGTCCGATCTGACGGCTGAATGTTGAATGTCCGATCTGACGGCTGAATGTTGAATGTCCGATCTGACGGCTGAATGTTGAATGTCCGATCTGACGGCTGAATGTTGAATGTCCGATCTGACGGCTGAATGTTGAATGTCCGATCTGACGGCTGAATGTTGAATGTCCGATCTGACGGCTGAATGTTGAATGTCCGATCTGACGGCTGAATGTTGAATGTCCGATCTGACGGCTGAATGTTGAATGTCCGATCTGACGGCTGAATGTTGAATGTCCGATCTGACGGCTGAATATTGAATGTCCGATCTGACGGCTGAATGTTGAATGTCCGATCTGACGGCTGAATGTTGAATGTCTTAGCTGACGCCTATCTTTTAAAACAATGGATTAACTCGCACAAATTTTATACGACGACATTGTTTCCTGTTTTAGAACAGATTATCTTCATTCGTTTGAATTCTTGATTCATAGACTCTTGTACTATGTATATACATGTAATATACAAGCGTCTAGTCCGTCTTAGTAACTTTAGTATTCAGATCATAGACGTCGTCTATCCATCTACTAATGATTCCCCCTTTGGATTTGAGAGAAAAATCCGAGAGCGGGAATTATTCTGGATGCTAGAACTTGGGTCAGTGTTTCCGTTTGGTTTAAATGATAATGTCAGTGGGTTCGGCAATGCTACAAACCGCCGTTCAAATATATCCAACATTACCCAACTATTTAAATCCCATGAACGGAGACAACGCAGCCATGGTTGGCGAAAGTTTAATAGTTCGATGATTCACGATCATATCACTTTAAATTACTTAGTGGGTTTAACTAACGTACCCAATAGTATACATAGCTTACGTACAGTTCTGTATGCGTTACCTCTGAGAGCTTTAAATCAAATAGCCAGAGATATACAACAATCTGCGTCTTCAGGAAATATAATACCATCAAAAATCAGTAAAGTATGTCAAGATATAGCGTATTTCCGGTTGTATCGTCCAGTGAACATTATCGAAACATCTCAAGATCGGCTTTTCTTGAAACTCAACTACTTAGATAAAGGACTGGACATCATTAATTTACCTCGAATCCTGATTGATACGCAACGCTATACCAAACTATTTCAAGTTCACAGAACCTCCTTGCATTTCATATAAGTATACTAAATCTATAGCCACCAAAATATTCAATTACTCCAATGCTGTCAAGGAGTTTGACTGGAACTTATACACGTCAGGAGGCTATAGTTGTGATTGTGAATTGTCGAATTTTATCTATACACCATGCAAACATATTGTGACTGGTGACCTTCATGTGGTGAGTGACAAGGATCTGAAATTACTCCTGATGAAAGGACCTAAATATAGAGAGCCAAGAAGAATAAATCTGAAGGCCGACCAGAAGATAGTCCTGTCTGCATTAGAACAGTACGTTATTGATTGGTCTAAGCGAGAAAAAGTTGAACCTACAGTACTCGCTGATTGGCTGGACCTCACCAAGAGCAAGGTCGTTGAAACAATCCGCCATATTGACAGAAGTACTCTTCCCCAAGCAAAACAAGTACTGAGAAACCCTCAATTCGCAAGAAGTTCTAGTAAATCTCCAGAGTAAATTCGTCATAGTCCCAGCAGACAAAGCTCCGAATAATATAATATTCATATGTAAATATTACTATTACCAGGTGCTGGTTAAAGAATTGAGTGTAGACATATTTTCATCAAATACGTCTACTTACTCCCAAACTGCATTTACTCTGGAAGATCTATTTAACAATCACAAAAAGTTTCTCAGGGAAAGAGGTATTTGTCTTCCAACCAATCATAACGACATACCAAAAATATACTGGACTCCCAAAATGCATAAATCACCATACAAAGCTAGATTCATAGCTGGTTCTAGAAGCTGCACCACCAAGCTTCTTTCAACCCTATTGACGAGGGCCCATCAGGAGGTAAAAGCATTTTGGGAAAGGTATTGCGCCACTATTTCTAAGAACTCCGGCGTTGAATGTATGTGGATATTGAAAAACTCAAAATGTCTTACGGAAGAACTTGATGCTAAAGGTCCCATACCGTACAGACATGTATCCACATGGGATTTCTCGACTCTCTATACTACAATCCCTCATCAGGACCTTATTGACCGTATAAGTTCATTAATAGTATCTGTGTTCAAGAAAACTGATCGTAGATATATTAATGTCGGAAGCCATAAAGCATTCTTTAGCTCGACTACATACAAGAGATATCATTCAGGGGATGTTGAATTTCTCATTAAAAATATCTCTGTGAAATTTGGCAACACAATATATCAGCAGCATATAGGTATTCCAATGGGTACTAATTGTGCACCCCTGTTGGCTTACCTGTATCTGTTCTCTTATGAATATGACTATATGCAGGCGCTTTCAAAAACCGATCCATTCAAAGCCCGTTCCTTCTCATTCACCAAACGCTATATAGACGATCTTCTCGCTGTGGATAATCGCTATATAAATGACGCAGTGAAGGATATATATCCACTTTCACTGGATTTGAAGGAAACTACAGATAGCCCTACAGGCACATCATATTTAGATCTATATCTCTATAAAAAATGAAGCGGGCATTCTCTCTCGTCGACTTTATGACAAAAGAGATGATTACAATTTCGACATCGTAAACTATCCCTTTCTGGACAGTAATATTCCAGTGGGACCTGCATATGGCGTATACATATCTCGCTTAGTAGCATTTGCTAGATCCTGTGTTAAATATGATGATTTTAATCAACGTCACAAAACATTGTTGCAGAAACTTATAAAACAGGGTTATTCCACCAAGCGCCTCCACTCAAAGTTTCTCAAATTTGGCGATACATATCGCATGCTGATAGCAAAATACGAACGTAGCGTGCAAGATCTATGGCGCTACGTTTCGTAACATGTGTCTAATTCCGCTTAACCCGGGGCTAGGGGCCGTATGAACCCATGTACTTCAAGATCCTCATGGTACTCATATGAACAGTCACAATCAAAGTGTGACTGAGATACATCATTCTTTAGATGACTTTACAACGAATATTATGGATTAAGAATACTGATCAGCGATACGCATTTGATATTTTTGGAACATCATGATGTCTTGCCGGCATCATTGAAAACTGTTGACCGCTTCTCTCTTGCAGGAAACAAGCCTATGTTTATGTATACTATGATTGTCTTTTTGAATTTGGTGCCAATACTGTTATGTGGAAAATGGAATAGGTCTTTGGATTATGGACGCGGATATTCTCTAATGGACGACGGCTGGATTATGAATGACGGACTAGACGCTTGTAATTCAATATTCAGCCGTCGTCCATTAAAGAATTTCCGCGTCCATAATCCAAAGACCTAACTCATATAATAACATTAACACCAAATTAAAAGAATAAATCATAGTATACATTCAAGACATTCAAAGAACATGACGTCTCGGAAATATTCTAGACTTGTAAATAATTAAACTTATTATTTCTTTCGTAATCAAGTTTTAGTTACATATAACTGATATTGCTTATTAAATTCCATCTTTCCCAGTCCAGTGGGAAATCGTACATGAGTAACCAACGTGTCTGCCTCCGAATATCTAAAGCAACCAATATCGTATGAGGACAGAATTGCATTAGGTTTTGCAATTGCTGTCTCACAATTAATTATGGCCAAGACATCTTCAAGGCAGTTGATGCAGAAGTGAAAGTATCGGAAACATCTCTAGACCGTTCTGTTTACGAATGCCCGCTTTGTTTCGCGGATTGCCAAATTAGAAAGTGGCGGTTTAGCATTATCCACACATATGGAAAATGTGGCATTCATAACCCTACTGGGAAAAATAAAAACGAGCCATCAGGGTATTTTCATCTTGTCAAAGCGAAATGTTTTGATGGATTTTTGTGAATCGTTCGTGACATACTGTGCCTTGATATAGTATGCAATATGGACTGATGAAGGGACCAAAGTATAGAGGGCCCAGGAATATCAATCTCGTGGCAGACAAAAAGATTAAAAAAAATCTTATCGCACTTGTGTTCGTTTTTGAGTGGGAGAGGCGATAAAAGCTAGAGCCTACAGTACTCGCAGACTCTTTCGATCTTGGCAAAGGCAACGTCGTCGATTCTATCCGCCACACTGACAAATACCCTTCCCCAAGAAAACTAAACATTGAGAGACAACGAGGGGAAAAATTTAAGGACCTCCAATGTAAAATCGTTATTATTCCAGCAGACAAGGCTCCAAATAATATAATGTTCATGTGCAAATAATATCCATGTTCAAATTAAACACATTAAAATGGTGGCGTAAAACGATGCCGGCGTACTAACCAGAAGACATATGACTCCCACAGACAAATATACTGACTGCATATTTCTAGAGCAAACTCTATGAAGATTTGCATCCCATCCACGCTTTTATTGTAGCTGTTCATATGGACATATTGAAAGGTATGACCACACGGCCCCCCAGCACAGGATTGAGCGGTATTAGATACCAATATTCCAAAGCGATGATGTAATAGCCCTATCAAGTCATCTGTTGGAAAATGATGAACTATGTCTGAACTGGTCTGATTTTCTGTGGTTCTTCGGTACGTAAACGATATCATTCTTGAGATTTTTGTTGATAGAACTGCTGGAATGTCTAACAATTATTATAGAATTCAGCAATACCAACAACTGCATGTGGGTACAAATTGTGCCGTATGAATAGGCTATGTGCAGAAATTGTTAGATGATAATAATTCCAAAGCCCGTTCATCCTCATTCACAAAAGGCTATATAAACTACATCTGGCACGTGATAATCTCTATATTATCCATGATTCTAGATAGTAATATTTCAAAAGGACATGCATACGGCGTATAAATATCTCGCCTGCAGCCTTTGCCAGATCAGGTGTAGACTCTGTCGATTTAATCAACTTCACAAAATATCACCGCAGAAAGTTATCAAACAGGGTTATACCACCAAACGCCTTCATTCAATGTTTCTCAAGTTATGTGATAAATACTGTACACTGACGGTAAAGTACGATCGTTTCGTACAAGATCTCTTGCGCTACATTTCGTAACTTGTGTCTGGTTCCGCTTAACTCGGGGCTAGGGTCCGTTTGAATATAATGTTTTTTATATCTTCATTCCGTGCGAATGAACAGACACAATCAAAGCGTGACAGATAGTTACACAGGGAAACGACTTGAAAATTCATTTGGATGAAGAATAATGGTCAGTGATTTGGACTATATAGAGAACATCATCATTACAAGCGTCTGGTCCGTCATCCATACTTCAGCCGTCGTTCATTATAGAATATCCGCGTCCATAATCCAAAGACCTATTCCATATTCCATATAACAGTATTAGCACCAAATTCAAAAAGACAATCATAGTATACATAAACATAGGCTAGTTTCCTGCAAGAGAGAAGCGCTCAACAGTTTTCAATGATGCCGACAAGACATCGTGTGATGTTCCAAAAATATAAAATCCGTATCGCTGATCAGTATTCTTAATCCATAATAATCGTTGTAAAGCCGTCATCTAGAGAATGATGTATCTCAGTCACGCTTTGTTTGTGACTGTTCATATGAACATCACGAGGATCTTGAAGTACATGGGTTCATACGGCTTCTAGCCTTGGGTTAAGCGGAATTAGACGCACGTTACGAAACGTAACGCCATAGATCTTGCACGCTACGCTCGTATTTTGCTATCAGCATGCGATATGTATCGCCAAATTTGAGAAACTTTGAGTGGAGGCGCTTGTTGGAATGGCCCTGTTTTATAAGTTTCTGCAACAATGTTTTGTGACGTTGATTAAAATCGTCACATTTAACACAGGATCTAGCAAATGCTACTATGCGAGATATGTATACGCCACAGGCTGGTCCCACTGGAATATTTCTATCCAGAAAGGGATAGTTTACGATGTCGAAATTGTAATCATCTCTTTTGTCATAAAGTCGACGAGAGAGAATACCCGCTTCATTTTTATAGAGATATAGAACCAAATATGATGTGCCTGTAGGGCTATCTGTAGTTTCCTTCAAATCCAGTGAAGGTGGATATATATCCTTCACTGCGTCATTTATATAGCGATTATCCACAGCGAGAAGATCGTCTATATAGCGTTTGGTGAATGAGAAGGAACGGGCTTTGAATGGATCGGTTTTTGAAAGCGCCTGCATATAGTCATATTCATAAGAGAACAGATACAGGTAAGCCAACAGGGGTGCACAATTAGTACCCATTGGAATACCTATATGCTGCTGATATATTGTGTTGCCAAATTTCACATAGATATTTTTAATGAGAAATTCAAGCAACTCTATGAACGAAGAAACATCCCATGAATGATATCTCTTGTATGTAGTAGACTATTAATGAACTTAGACGGTCAGTAAGGTCCCGATGAGGGATTGTAGTATAGAGAGTCGAGAAATCCCATGTGGATACATTTCTGTGTGGTATGTGACCTTTAGCATCAAGTTCTTCCGTAAGACATTTTGAGTTTTTCAATATCCACATACATACATTCCAGAGTTCTTAGAAATGGTGTCTGTGACGCAGTCAGTATGTCGGCACCTCTTCCCACTCCCTTATATGTGTTGTAATATTTATTATTTTTATTTCATACACATTTGAAATTGGTGTCATACGAAATAGGTGTGTCGATTATTGACACAGAAATGGTTTGATGGATGATGGCTGAATACTGAAACTGTTGGATCTGACCCTCGCTATCTGATCTTTCCGAAGGAAATATGCACCCAACCAACCATATTATACAACCGGTTTCCGAGTCTATAATCGCAAAACATTGTTCATATTAAGTTGGAAGGTAGATAAACCGAAGGTAAATTTTTGAAGACAAATACAAGGGGAAAAATCACTACTCATTTATATACGGAGCAGATTTTCAAGATCAGGAAAAATCCCCACTCTACGTTCCTCAGTCTCGCATATCGTACATAATATTTCGTAAAATCTCGGACTTGCCTTTTGCAGATTGTTATACCAGAGGCTAAAGCATAATGATTAATGTACTTGTCACAATCAGGACTGAATTCACCAAAGTTTCCGTTTAACCCTACCTGGCCTGGAGGGGGGGGGGGGGCGAAATGGCTTCCCCTACCAAACTTTCTGCGCTATCTCCGGAACGACAAAAAATAGAGAGCTGAAACTCCGTGACTTTATAGCTTATCATATTGGGGTCATTTTGAGCCTATTTGCATGACCCCCCGATCATGGGTAAATTCAAGATGGCGGCCATGTGGGGTCCCAGAAAAGTGATGTTTTTGTCATATTTCTTCACAATTTCTGCTTTTCTGCGATGAAAAGTGGGCAAAAACTATTTTATTTCACATCACATTAATATTTACTAATTTATCATGCTGTTTTTGCGGAGAAATTGGATAAATAAAAAATTCGGAAAATCTGACCGAAATATCGACCAAAAAATGTCGTTTTTGAAAATGACGTCACTGTGACGTCATCATGGCGGCCATCTTGGATTTTTTTTACATTTTCTGGTAGAGCTTGACCCAAGGGTATAGTGTGGTAAGTTTCAGCCCCCTAGCTCAAGGGTAAGAAAAATAATTAGGGGGGCCATTTCGGCCCCCCCAGGCCACGACAGGTCCCAAAAAGCCCAGGCCAGATAGGGTTAATATAAAATATTCCGTGCATAAATAATCAGAGATATACTGAATATGACAGGGGCAAGATGTCATTCAATGAAGGAATCTTTTTATTATTCGGGTCATTTATCTAAACCTCGTAAATATATGCTGAATAAAATATAATGAATTTCAGACAGATAGGGCCATTATTAAAAAAGAAATGCCAGTTCAATCACACATAAACGTTTTTTCAAGAGGCAATACATTTTTTTTATAAAATATCTTGCCGATCAGGTGAACAATTTCATCAAAACCCGATCCTGGCTCCCAGACTATATATATATTAATCATATGATGAACTGGTGTGAAAGAGAAGAATATCACAGGAAACAATATCCATGCTCATATGTAATGAATTAGTAACAAATGCCTTGTCGCATTTCCAAATCAGGAAAAATGTCATTCTTCTTAAATAGGAACTGGACATATATTCCTATCGTACATTTCCATTTACACCGGCCAATGGAGCGGAGAAATTAATAAAAACGAACAATAAATCAATCGATTTAAGTAATCTTACTCCGACGACAATCCGCTTTCTTTCACACAAGTTCTGTGTGTTATGAGAAATGAACGTTACTGGTCAGATGTTGCATACACCTGATGAAACCATCGTCTTTGTATCAAATTAAATGCAACATAACAAGGGTAGTGGAAAAAGATGCCGGAGTAGGGGGAATTGGGGTACAGTGGGACATGGGGTACAGTGGGACATGGGGCGCAGTGGGACAAGCCATCTAGCTCCTATGTCAAGGACTGGAAGCACATTACATTAGTATCAAAGCTGCCACCCCCATATAACTTCCATATTGATTACGAGTGAAAACTATCATTGGGAAAAACATTGTTTGTTAGCAGTCCAAGTAATTTTTTAGGACTGAGGATGATGTATTGTTATACCAAGTTTTCAGCAGTACTTCATTGATGTTTTGTTACTACTGAGAGAGGATAGGCAAAGGTACAATTTAATTACAACGATTTATTATCTCAGATGTATGTATTAGTTTTTTTCATAAAACGGAATATATCAAGCATCCGGGGCAGACTGGGACACTTTTGCTGGGTCACACTGGGACAATAGTAATCAAATGGTGAAATTTACTTTCATCGTAAAATTCTATTAAAGTGCATTATTTTGTTTCCTAGATAGTAGTAATGGCTAATCCTATCGGATTTGATGAGTTTTACTAACACTTTTAAAGTCAAATGCTTTCACTGGCATGAGAATCACACACAATATTTCTTCCTCAAATTTGGTCTCTGTGAAATATTTTATGTAAAGCAGGGGTCTAAAATTGCAACTAACTTAACCATCGCTGTCGAATCTTCTAAACTCCTATGAAACATATTAGTATATACTTGATTTAAAATGTATTTTGCTTATTGTCCCATTGCACCCCAGTGGGTGTCCCAGTGCACATATCTGGGGCAAGCTGGGACACTTTTTTAAATTAATTTTTAAAAACGAATTATGGAGAAAAGTATAACGGATATTTCGGAATTTATTGTATGATTATATCATACTAAATATTAGTTATAACTGGAGCATAGAAGGCTACTCTACAGGACAATAATAGCAGAGATTTGTGAAAAAATGTGAAAAATGTCCCAGTGTACCCCAATATTCAGCCTTGGTCCATTAAAGATTTCTCTTGTTCATAATACAAAGACCTATTTCGCCAAAGTCGAATGACCCCACAAGCTGGTATACTGACTGCATATTTCTAAAAGCATTACAATAACTCAAACTGAACAATGTGATGCATCTCAGCCACGCTTTATTGTAGTCGTTCATGTGGACATCTTGATTGGCATGACCACACGGTCCCATGCACCGACTTGAGCGGTTTAGATACAAATATTAAGGGCGATGATTTAATAGTCCTATCAAGTTATCTGATAGAAACTGATAAATTATGTAACCGTTAGATAGAAGAAACGGCCAAAATGAGAGGGGATTAAATGAATGTAAGTTCATATTCATAACACATATATGTGAGGCCCGAGGCCGATCGAAAGATTCATTCTCCATCATGTTTACCAGTCACGAATGGCTATAGATAACTTGAGAAAATTAAAACATCTGAGTGAAGTGACACCATAGTGGAGAACACACCAGATTGTCCTGTTGAGAAGATAACTTCTTATCCGTCATGGTACGATAGTGTTTTCACCACCACTGATATTAGGTGTGTTTGCCTATCTCGTTTTAGTTCGATTGGCAATATTGAGGGAGCCACTATAGTATATTACAAGGACAACACATTCTCTCTGTACCGGAGACTGATTCTTACTCGTATTACTTTTTGGCCACTCACCCCGTTGCCACCTATATACGACTCTTTGTTCAACCCGGGTTAGAAAGACCAAGTGGTTGCTAATTTAGGTAGTTGAGACTAATGGCCTTATTATATATATGGGAACTCTATCTTGCCAAGTCTGTACTCGTCAGTCGATGGTGTGACAATGAACAGGTGATCCCGATTTGTACGACAAGTGTTAAGAGTTAAGTAGTATAACTGATCACCAATTCAGAATTTCTTACTAATTTAGAATCCCGTAATGTATACTACAACACAAGACCGGGCCGATAACAGCTGGGACCACATAGTCAGTGAATCTAGATTAGCTCCCACACAAATCACAAAAACATAATCGGAAAATTTAGGAATTTGAGGTGCATATTTGATATGGAAAGGACTGCTTTCTGAACCGATAATCTTGATTCGTATATATATTTCAAGAACATGACATAAGAATATATTCTTGTCTTATAAGTAATAGAAGCAATACTGACATTGGGATCAAGTTTGTGTTCGAGATAATTAAACTTATTCCGATACACGTACATGAGTTGCAATGGGGACACTTATCTATTCCTGAAGCTTGACATCAATATTTCTGGTTTCTAATCTACCGAAATCATATTCTATAAGGCATTTGAATTATTGACGGAGGAATTATCGTTGACGATGGCCGAATACTAAAGTCTAATATACGCTGAGACTGCCGGACCAGAACTAGGGACTAGTTTGGGAGATCAGGAGGCGGGACTAGGCTGTGGGATCAGGCGATCTCGTAGCATTTCGCCTCGAATTACACGGATTAGCCATTGATTTTGGACATATGTGACATACGTAAACCCTTGTTTGTGTGTTTGCCTGTATGACTTTCTCAAGAATGAAGACTAATAGCCATTCATCCCTTTTATTTTGGGAATACCTTGAACTTGGGACTCTCCAGAGTCGTCCAGTCACATAGAACCGCTCAAACCCCTTGTTCAACTCCGTATGCAGGACTGTATCTTTTCCAGTACTTGCAGGTTCACACCAACATCGCATGTCATGGCCTACGGCTTGGTGCTTAGCACGATTGTGAAAGTGATTTTTTTCAAATGATTCCTTCAGTTAATATGCCGTTGTTGGGGGTAAAGTACTCGAGGGGGTGTCTAGTACTAGGTTGGTATAGTACTCGGGGGTATAGTACTCCCATACAAGAACGGTTATTAGGCCTTCCATTCTTGTTAGCATCTCTCATTTTCAGCTTTTACATAACTTACATCCTATCTGACTTTATCTTCAATCAGTGCTGGGAGAAACTATTATAATTTATTCATTACCACCGAGATAAAGACCTCAAAAACGATCTCAAACGTACAAATGACCCAGGCAAATTCCAACTTTGGATGTCCACAACATGGAAGGTTGATCGTCTTTCGAAGGAGACTGGGGAGCATGTGTGCGTGGTTCCATCTATTTTGACGGAGCTTTTCTCTGGTGGAGATTGATTTGGTCTTTCGGGAACACATCAGAATCCATTAGGGCAATAATCTCTCTCGATCTACCTGCTTCTACCGAATAGACACCCCGGCCATACAAAGTCGTGGAAACTTCGGTTCTCACGACATGCGGTGTGAAATAATGAGAAAAAACAGCTGTCGGCAATAGTCATCAGATTAGATATTTATAGAAATCGATGAGGAATCAGGAGAACGAACTATTCGGAGAAAAAACATACATTGTGAGCTACAACTCATTCTGTGGGTGAAGTCCGAATTGCACAATCAACTTATTACTACAGCAAAGCTAGTAAGCTTCAAATGTAGAAATTCAATACTGCATAATAATGTAATCATCTTGCGAAATGTTAGTTACACGTCTGTACAAAGTCCTGTTCTCATTGCGAATAGTGAGGATGATCAGGTCATTCCTGCTGGAACAGCCGGGTAAACCCGCGTGTCTATAGTCCTTGAAATCTGTGTTAATTCACGTGGCAGACATGCTATTATCACGTGAATAGAATAAGTAGCATGCAAAGGCGGTTCCCCATTCGCGGCTATCACACCAAACTCTCAAGACTTTCCCGATCGAATTTTCACACTAATTTCATAATGAGGACATCAACTCGCCTCCCAATCTGCTATGGTGACATCTATATAGTACCTGTAGTGGTACCTTACAGGCGGTGTCAATCGACGGCACTATATACGGTACCATTGCGGCAAGATGGATACAATATGAGTGGTTTCGTTCAAGTGGTAACACTGTCGAATCCGATCGGACTCCCATCACAGAAGAATGGGAGGCTAAAGTATTACAAACGAAAACGGAAAGACTTTTAATCACTGCTTGGTATCCAATAGCATAAAGCGATAATGATATTACCAATCCTTGGCGAATTGAGTGAAATTAGTTGAAAGCGACGTTAAACCTTGTATTCCTGGTGATCGAACAAGCTTACCCTCTGTGCTAATGGTCTCATTATCAATAGAGTAAATTGTGTTTTGGGTCGGATTTCCCTCCACAATCGGTGGTAGAATAATGAGCAGGTGGGCTTTGTTTGAACGACGGGAAATACGAATTAGGTGAGAATTAACTACCGCGTCAGAATGAATGGAATCTCGTATACTTTAATCCCTTGTATATGGGTCTACAAGACAGAACCATGAGCTTTTCCTTCACGATGAACTTTTGGAATTTAAGAAGAGGACACACCTCTGTGTCTTTGATGAACTGACACTGTGCAGTCGGGTTAATACTGTCTTGTTGACTGCCCAAGCCTGGATACGGCGACAAACATACAGTGCAGATCAGCTGAAAGGTTAATTTTGGCGCACCAATGGCGCGCAAACGAAGCGTGCCAACACAAAGGTATAGTGCGCCAATGCCCATGATTATCGCCTGGCCATTGTTCTAACTCTGTTGAATGTAGTCCGTCGACATGATTGAACACAGGCCGCGCGCTATCAGCACGGTCAGACAATGGCTGGAAGCGAGCTGCGGGAAGAGCCCGCTAGCGAGGTCTTTGTTAGCGAGCTCAAGAAAATCAGTTGGGAGTCCACGTGGCGTTAATCGGCACGAATGTCTGCATGTAATTCATACCTATTAAATAACATCAGGTGTATGAATTTGTGTTACTGGCGAACACGTCGACCTCGATCAAGCGTATTTGCATTCCATCTAAAAATTTGTGAAAGGAAATAGATTCAATATTTTTTTTAATCATAAACACCGCTTGCAAAATGGATTGTAATTTGTGCTTCGTCGGACACCTGCTTTCAAAGTTGACCCAGACTTGCGCGTATCAAGGAATAGCGTTTCTGGTATTAAAGTGTGGGTATTTGTTTATTGGAAGCTTCATCTTACGGCCGCTCCTCATACAGATATGCAAGTTCAAGTCATTCGTTTTTATATATTCAAAAATTCTTGCAAATTGTGTTAATTTTGACCATTCAAGAGTAAATGTCCGGGATTTTACTACCGGATTATGCAGTGTATAAATATTTAATCAGTGGGACAAGAACCGATGAAACGAATTATGCAATACCCGTACCTTTTTACTAGAAATCGGTTGATTAATTTGATTGAAGTCTGGTAATCCCTTTCTGCGGATTTGTCACCAATAAAACAGAACTCACTCCTCTGTGAAATAGATCAACCCTCATGAAATCTGGCGTCTACACACAACTCCGCTATCCAGACGAACTTTGGTACAAGTGTTGGATGCTGTCTGAACATGCTAAATATAGCCCCGCGCGACCAGTTTATCCCCACGTCGCTTTTCGCGGGAAAATGAGAACACGTGTTTGAAATCTTGCAACATATTACTGCGCAGAAGTTATATTTTACTGAACCGACAGTATGATTCGGCAGGAAGGACACCGACTGATGGGAAAATCTTTCACTTTAAGTTATAATCCATATTACTATGAAAACAGTACAGTCGACGGTAGTTCAATACGATTTCACTTGAGTACATGTACGTTTTTTTGATTGAAATTGTAGTTTAAGGGCCGCTTCCCATTCGGATTTCGCGGCCCATCAACTCAATGTTTTATTTGAATTTCGCGGTACATTTCTTTGTTTTTTCAATACCTTTTCCAGCGCTAAATATGTAACTAAATAAATGAATAAATAATAAATAACAATGAGAGATTAGTAGGAGATATAAATAGAAGTAAATAAGAATCGCTATGTACAAGTTCGCATGACTCTTTCTGGTACGTATACGTATATCATCGCAGGTTATTTATGCACAAAAATATGTTTTGCCGATAGTAAGTGAGATATTCAGTAAGACCAGGTAGAGTGATTTCTGTAATGAGAGACGAGGTGAGAATGGTAAAACGAACAGTGGACCCACATTATTTATGGCTGAAGTCCCTCCCTCCGTCCCCAACATCAAGACCTACATTTCATATGTGTTAATGCATACTTCCTGTCGAACAGAATAACGGATGTTATATTGTCAGCAAGAAAACAACACTGTAAAGGTTAATCATCTCGTTAAGTTTGGCCTAAACAAGTGGATAATATAAACATAACAGTGCATTCTCTCTCTGACGGGGTAAAGCGATATCCCGCTTCCGTCCAACAAAATGCGCGTCTGTGTCTCATTTGAAAAGAAATGAAATGGCATTAACTTATTGTTTAGGTAGAAATCTCAGTTATTGTTTCTTTTTTGTTATTTAGCTGGAACGATGTGTCGGCCATAAATACTTGTTAATTCTTATTTCCTCATCGGAAGTTTCGTGTGCAACCTTTAACAGTCGGGCGGTAACGAATAAAGAGCATATACTAGTATTTGTCATTCTCTGTAAGGGGCTAATTGATCTTTTGAATTTCTGTGTATATTTTGCTTAGGCGGTTGTAACAAGACAAGCCAAAGAGACAACTAGTCTGACCGAGCACTGCATGTTGCCCCGATTATGACCTCGACTCGTCCGTGTGTCTGAATTTATACGAAGCTGTATTCATTTGAAATGTTACGTTCAACCGTTTTACTGGCCGTTCTGAAAGAGGAGGCGGCCTTCGCAATTGCACACACCAACGTTTTATGAATTCTGATAATATATTTAGGCATACTTCGACTAAAATTCACAACTGAATATAATATTTAAAAAAAAATATATCCCAACTTGTATTCTCTCCTATTTCTATACTTTAAGCTATCTTTGGCGAAACTTTTTGTTAATGAAGATTATTCGTAGTCTCAACCGAATGTTCACAAGACGACCGAGTTTCCTTGGAGCGCAAACAAAAAATGATAGATAATCATTTACAGCATTCTTATTGAAGAAGTCAAATCTTCTATATATTTTTTTAATTACTTAGCCAGTAATTTAAACTGTAGAATAGATTGTGTTCTTGCCGTACACCGCCAGAGGGGAACTCTTTGAAAACAATTCAGTTTTAAGCGGTGACCGCTGTTAGCGCGCAATCCGGCAAGCGCCCCAACGGGGAGCCTTTGTTTACCGCCGACATGCTTACAATGGTTCAGTGGTTTGACCGGACTATATTCTACCGGCGCGTGGCGGCAAGGGTCACATCATGGGGGGGTGTAATAAGTCTTGGTGATTAGGCCAGCACGTTGGCGCGCCATCAGTGCGTACACTCTGTTCACTAATTGGAAGATTAAGCTGATCTGCACTGTAGCATAAACATTATATAAATAGTAGATATTTGAAGATAACATCCAGAGAAAAATTCATTGCATTATATATGAAAGGTACAATCCTTCTTGGGAGATACGGGTAGGTACTTACTTCAATTTCTGAGCCAGGCAACACAGCGGAATTGGCGTCGTTCACTGGGAAATGGAAATAAACTTCAGGATCATGGGTCGAGCTATCCCTCCTCTTCGTGAAATGCATCCAGTAGCCTACATTTACTTGCAACGAAAACCCATTCTATGAATCTCTCTCTAGGCAGCGATGAGGAAAAGTTGCATGGGAATCATGTTATACTGAATAAATAATGTGTGATATTTCGGAAATGAATTATATAGTGTTCACAAAACACGACCTGACAATACATAGTGAAATGAAGAGCTGTCCCATTTTACGGTCAGTGTGGATGTTCATCTTCGTCCGAGAAAGTCAGAATATCACACGTTAGGAATTGATTTACCGAAATCATGTAAGTGTGATGGTGTTTTTGATGGAATGTATTTTCACTATCCGTCACCTTTATGACGTCCGGTTCCGCATCTGATAAACAGTTCAAGTTACTGTTTAAAAAAAAAGTTATCTCGGCGCCATGATTTATGAAATATATGGCATAGGAGACGAATATACAAACCAAATGCATATTGCAACCATGAATGTATGTCAAGGGAGAAACAAGGATCTTAGTGTAAGACCTCATGAAAATGTGGCAGGACTAGAGTGATAAAGTCAACGTGGGTGACTGAGGCACACGCGAGGACCGGTTCAGTTGTGGGTGACTGAGGCACAGGCGAGGACCGGTTAAGTTGTGTGTGACTGAGGCACAGGCGAGGACCGGTTAAGTTGTGGGTGACTGAGGCACAGGCGAGGACCGGTTAAGTTGTGGGTGACTGAGGCACAGGCGAGGACCGGTTCAGTTGTGGGTGACTGAGGCACAGGCGAGGACCGGTTAAGTTGTGGGTGACTGAGGCACAGGCACAGGACCGGTTAAGTTCTCAACGTAGATACATACTGCATGTACTGGTCAGTTTACAATTGGGGTTTGGTGTGATTTAAATAGAGTATAACCAGAGGATGGAAGGAACAAAGGACCCCTACAAGACTGAGAGTTCAAAGTCAAAAAGAAATGCCGAGATTTCTATTAAATTCCAGACAATACGTCTGGCCTGTTTTCCAAGAGAAATATCTTTTGAAGCCCTAATAACATGGTATGGTAAAACGGATATTCGCTTTTCCGAACGGGAGAACCAGATTTATTTGTATTAGAAACGTTTATCAACGTTCATCAACATAGCGGATGAGTACAGTATTGGTGTCAAAGGTGACCAGTCCAATTGACATTGTGTTAACGGACTGGCCAACGGATTGTTAATCTGGAACAAATCACGAAAAAGAAGTCCTCGATAGATCGATTTGTGAATACAGTTCTTTAACGAATTCAGCTTCCCCAGTTAACAAATCCCGTCACGCGTTAAATGACGTAAGGGACGATATTGGTTAAAGTTTTATCACTTTCACTTCAGTCATGAACCTGTATGATGTGTATCATGGTCAGACAGAGATATGTGCTGGTTAAGTTTTGAGTGGCATATTAAAAACCAGAAATGGTAACCCAGAAACCGTTTCTATGGTATTTATCACGTTAAAATGTCGAGACGCTCATTTTTAAATATAGATGGTTTTATTCATAAATGTTGTCCTTCAAAATGAATACGGAGAGAGGAATCTTAACAATCACTCTTTAAAACGTTTTGGATGAACACATCATACACCCGATGGACAGTAAAGAAATGTCGATGCCGGCAAATTCGGCGGAAAAAATCAATGACAAGAAACCATAATTCAATCGATTTGCGTAATCGTACTCTAACGTGTTCTGATTATGCTGCACACAAAATCCGCCCTACGTTAAATGAAGAAATAGATGAAAGTGATCAAATTATTGACCTTTCCCATGAATGACATTATATCGATCACTTGGGGGAGATTATTCTGAAAGGAACAATTTGGGGGTATGTAAATATGTGTGTTTCGTTATAGGGTATCTATCTGGATCTATGCGAATCAACACATTGACAATTACCGTACAGGAAGCAGACCACTTCTCATGGTTCGGTTTTATCAGTACGACATTTAACATGTTATACAGCGAGGTATACTGCAACCTGAACAGCTTTTCATTGAAATGTCAACAGAACCTAGCGCTGGTCGTTCCTCTGGAATTTGATATAACGTAGAACAACTTAAAGTAAACATACTAGGCTCGGTATTTTGCAAAGATCTAGGACACTATCGAAGATCTAGGACACTATCAAAGATCTCGGACACTATCAAAGATCTAGGACATTATCAAAGATCTAGGACACTATCAAAGATCTAGGACACTATCAAAGATCTAGGACACTATCAAAGATCTAGGACATTATCAAAGATCTAGGACACTATCAAAGATCTCGGACACTATCAAAGATCTAGGACACTATCAACGATCTAAGACACTATCAAATATCTAAGATACTATCAAAGAAGGAATCAAAGAGGAGAGAACCAACAACGAAGACTATCTCGTCGATTAAATATACTCAAATCAACGTAGAAATGACATTCTCTGGAATTATGGACACGTTCAAAATTGGTTATTTTTTTCGAAAGGGACACTCTGATGAAATATATTCGCAGTGTGGAAAGCGTATCACACGAACCACACGACTTAACAGAAACAGTATCAAAGTACGACAGCATGTCCTTACTATTGTGACCCCCTAACTGTATAAACGTTAACATTGCCAAAGGGTGTCATAGGAACACGAATAAGATTGACTGAGGGGCAGGGTTGTATGACAATTCAATGGTAAGTTCAGTCAGTCCAGTTCGATCTCGCCGTCGAACAAAACTGACACAAGATACAGGGGCATTCACACCACTCACGTGTGCAGACGAAGCGGAAATTTTCTTTTTGGATCGAATTGGATGCAACAGAAACGTTTTCCAGTTCTGCGAATATATATCTGTATGAATGATATAGGTCATGGATTTTCTTAGCTTTCTTCAATAATAGCATCTTGTGTGAGGGACAAAATATCATTACAAACACATTTTAGCACTGAATATCATCGTTACGCATCTTAGAAATAATACTAAGCTCAGGACGAAGGTTAGTTTGATTATAGGTCGGGTGTGGTTAATCGAACACTATACGTGAACGTTGGAGATATTGTTACAGTGCCACGTAATGTAACAATAGTGTTCTGCTGCAGTGTTATACTGGTAGTTTGCCTGATCAGTTATAACTGATCGGGCAACAGCCCTGTATAATACGTATAGAATGCTCTGGATGAGGTAAAACAGAATAGGCCATAATCAATAATATCATCCATTCATTATTTAATTTCACACCTCCGAAATTCGGCATATGTATTCGTAGCGACAAGCCTTCAGAAAGATCTGCCCGATGGTGGCACCGTCCTGGTTCCAGTCTTCTATCCGTCCATGTGAATTCTGTCTTCCCACACGATAAAATAAAAACGCTTTATCGGATTCAGCGGAAATTTGCGATAAGACGTCGATTGTTATTGCGTTTCAGCAGGAAGGTGGCGCAACTAGAGTTGATTCAGTCTTTCGGTGCATGTATATGCGAATTATATATGTCCTCCGACGCTGTAAATCGGAAACGCTTCGTCGTATTCCTCTTAAATTTGGCATATGGATTCCTTGCCACAAGTTGTCGATTGATGTTGCGCTTCAGGTATATCTGTCATTAGGTGACGCCACTGATGGCTTTCTTTTCCGTTCGTTTTTGCGAATTATTCCTGTCGCACAATATAAAATCTCAATGCTTCATCAAATTTATCAAATTTCGGCATATGAGTCTCTTGTCACAAGACCTCGTTTCGTATTGTGCTTCAGCATCATCTGCCTGTAGGTGGCGCCCCTCTGGTTCCAATTTTTCAATCGTCCATGTGAATTCTGTCTTCGCACACGATAAAATCGAAACGCTTCATCGAATTAATCCGAAATTCAGCTTATGCGTTTCCTGCGACAAGACATCGACTGGTGTTGCTTTTCAGCAATATCTTCCTGCAGGTGGCGCCACAGGGTTCATTCTCTTCTTCCTCGCCACTAGGGTTCATTCCTTTCCTCCTTGACTCAAACGGTAACTACGAACGGTAATTCGGCATACCGAGTCCTTGCGACAAGCCGTCCCTCTGTCTGAAGGTAGAGCCATTAGGGCTCATTCCGTCCTTCTGTGTTTGTTCATGCGAACTATTTGTCTTCACACGAGATAAATCCTTTCGTCGGATTCTTCGGAAATTTGGCATTGGTCGATTGGTGTTGTGCTTCAGTAAGATGTCAGTAGGTGACACAACTAATAGCTTTCGCTTCCGTCCGTTCATGCGAATTATTCCTTTCGCACGCTATAAAATCACAAGGGCTCACCATCCATCTACATGTGAATTCTGTCTTCTCACACTATAAACTTACAACGCCTCATCGGATTCATCCGATATTCGGCATATGCCTTCTTGGCGACATCGACTGGTATTTTCTTCCAGCAAGATCTGCGTGTAGGTGGCGCCGCTAGAGTTCACTCTGCTCTTGCCCGTGCGAATTATATTTGTCTTCGCATGCGATAACACTTCCTTCAGATTCGTGTGAAATTTGGCAAATGGGTTCCTTGCCACAAGATATCGATTGGTGTTGTGCTTCAGCAATATCTGTCAGTAGGTGGTGCCAATAATGGTTTTCATTTCCGTCAGTTTGTGCGAGTTATTCCTTTCACATGCGATAGATAACAATACTTTGTAACATTTATCTAACATTCAGCTTACAGCCCCAGTGATTTTATTGAGGTTGACTGCCTGAGGTTGATATCCTACGAGAGCTGTCGTCTGTATGCGACCATCCTTTTTTCAGAGAGCGATTCACATCATCAAAAAGAAGAAAAAAATATTCATGAATCGCTAAACAAGTTCATGACTCAATGATTGCACAGCGTTATCCTCTTCACAGCGTTATCCTCTTGCCAGTGTTAATATTTGTATCAGTTACAATCAGCCGGTACGTAAATATGCTATCATGTTCTGTAAAATGGAAACCATTGTTAACAAAAAATGGGATATTTTTTTCGAATAATTATTACTCGGTATAATAGAGTAAAGGAAAACATACGCATATACCTTGAGGATTAGATCATGAGTATATTCGCATCATTCGCATCATAGTCGCTATATCAACGTCTATGTGTAGCCTCCATGACAACCATATGACATATTCCTCACATTTGTCACAGCGTTTTCAAACTTAGATCCAATTCTTTATATTTATTCTGTAAAAGCTTCTGTCGGCAGGTATTGTAAAATGAAAACATCAGTGGATTTCTACGGCGGCTTGTTAGGGCCATGCATTGATCTTTCCACTTTTCTGCCTTTCTCTAATATTCAAGATTTTACTTTCGCATTTTATCTCTTTTCTTGTCATCGTCTCAGATTCATTTTCGATTTTTCAAAATTTATCTTTGATTTTTTTTATTCATTCTCAAGAAGCTGCAACCAGTTCTATACGAAAACGCCGGAAAGTCAGTTTCAACAGACAAGGACAATTCAAACGACCACATGAAAACACTGGAAATTAGCGAAAACCTCGAAAATTGCGTGAAACATCAGAAATAGCAAAAGACACAGAAAATGCCGTGTAATTTCCACCGCGGTGAAAATAATTTCCACCGCGGTGAAAATAATTTCCACCGCGGTTGAAATAGTTTCCACCGCGGTTGAAATACTTTTCACCGGGGTTGAAATAGTTTCCACCGCGGTTGAAATAGTTTCCACCGCGGTTGAAATAGTTTCCACCGTGGTTGAAATAGTTTCCACCGCGGTTGAAATAGTTTCCACCGTGGTTGAAATAGTTTCCATGGCGGTTGAAATAGTTTCCACCGCGGTTGAAATAGTTTCCATGGCGGTTGAAATAGTTTCCACCGCGGTTGAAATACTTTTTCGATGTTTTTGCTAATTTTTAGTGTCTTCACATGATTGTTCGATTTTTGCAGTCGCTTGAAAATGGATAGAAGAAATTGTTAAAACCACAAAACAACTTTATCTCGGAAATGAATCGATGTCAATGGCAAGAAATTACAGAAAACGCGAAAGTGAAATCTTGAAAACTAGTAAAAGGCAGAAAATTGCAAAAATCAATGCATGACCCTAACAAGCCACCGTAGATTTCGTTACTTCTGTCAGATTGTTCAACGGATATTTAGCGTGCTTGGTCGAAACGCACACAGCGACGACAATATTCGACAGCATTGTCGATTTCACCTACATATAGATACTGACTGCTTGGTTGAGTTAAGGCAACAAGCATTTGTCTCCGTCATATATACCCGACACCAACAACACTTTCAAAACTATCGCTGCCGATCCGCAATTGCTGTCAGATACTATGAAGGATTAAGTAGAACATCAGACTAGATTTCCGTGAACAAACAATAAATTTCCGTTGTAAAAACCTCACAATAGTTCAAACCGTACATGGGTTAATCACAGACCATCTCGTCTCTTACTCCTGTGAACGGTGTTGATGTGTTGGACAATTTTGCAAACTGTTCAAATCGTACAATCCAACATCATTGTGTAGTCTTGTCTATGCAATGTGATTTGTACATCGTGTAATGTCTGTCATTTAGAAGTACTGGGAGATACCTTTCTTTAACTCAGACTCTTTAAGCTCTTCCCGTGACCACAGCCGAGTGACCGAGCGAAATTGTTCAGGCACGAGGAAAGGCAGACGCTGAGAATGTGACGATCAGGTCAATTCCCAAGACTCTATACTATATTAAATAAATGCTGAAAAAAATTCAATAGGGTTCCCTACTACAGTATTGAACTTCCGGAAAAGATTGCCGTATGCATTACTTTAGCCTGAGGTGGGAGGAAAGAGCATATAAATTGTATCGAAATTTGACCATGTTCCGCCTCATGATTGTTGTATTGAACAGATTAACAACTTGGGTTGATAATACTGTCCCACAGGCATAAAAACAATGTTTGTCTTTCAAGGTTCATCTTACATTATCGATTATCTGTGTCTCAGCTTGTCCATCACCACGCCTCATTCACAGCTGCTTCCTGTTGGTGCATTGACGATGTTGTTTGCGATAGATTACGGCTTGTCCCAAAGGTACTGATGAAATGTTCCGCACCCACAACACCTAACAAGGCAAGATGTGACAAAGGAAACTATTACATTGCTTAGCAGGCGTCAGATCCGACATTCTATTTTCAGCCGTCAATCATAAGAAATTTCCGCGTCAATACTTGTAGAATATGCTGATCTATTTTGTTTGGAGGTAAACCGTTTATTTATCGTTTCACCCAAAGTGCGTTTCACACCTTGGTGTATTTTTATATAAAGCATGAGGTTATGTATAGAGACCCCATGTTTCGACACACACCTCAAAACTCTTGTTTTGAGGGCCTGTACGTGGTCTAACCATACACCAAATATAAAGCTTGCAAAACGCCATAAAATACCTAAACACGGTATTCGCCATACTGAAACGTTGAGAATTAGACATCTGTTGGTCATCATTTATTCGTAAGGCACTGCTAGCACAAAAATCTGAACACGCATACAATACAATACGAAAATTAAACATACCGGTAGACTACTTTCTTGCAACAGAGAAAGGAGCAAAGACTTCCAGCAAAACATAACAATTTGCCTTTCGTCCTGCGTGAACAACCATCCACGCTATACCGGCGGAAGAATTTCCTAACTGAAAGTCCTAATGCAATGCAAGTATGATTTTTCTAATTGAGACTGTATCTATAATCGTTACAAAAGCAGGATGGGGAGATTATTACCAATCCTTGTTCGACAATCAGGAATACATATTAGCTTTTTTTCTATAGGCTACAAATACATTCGAAGTTTGACAGTCTGCCTGAGGGAACAGTATATTCGTTAACTGGTCAATCGTAGATGGAACAATTAATGAGCAGGCGGTTAACCAGGAGCGTAATAAAATTTCGTGCGTCTCGTATTTCGGACAGTTTGTTCTACAAGAGGATACCGAAACAATTGTAATCAAGCATATATTCAACATATCAATATTTTCGCCATATTGAAAGAACATAATTTCTTGCTGTCATCGTAGAAAACTGTTGACCTCTTCTCTACAGCAGGAAACTTTTTTATTTATTTTTCATTTATTACTATTTGGATACGAAAGAAATCTTTCGATTATTGGCACGGAAATTCTTTTACTGACAACGGCTGAATATTGAATGCCGCATCTGAGGCCTATGCTTCGAATAATATGCATGAACGTTCACGTATCTGATACGGTGACATCATTTTCTGTATTAGAAGAGGTTATCTTTATTTGTTTGAATTCTTGATCGAGAGGTACTCCGGATATCTAAAGCAACCAATATTGCCTAAGCACAAAATTGCATTAGATTATGAAATTTCTCTCTTACAAATGTGCGCAAGACAGTCTAGTGTCATGCAGTATGCTGTTGACGCAGACGTAATTGTCCTCATAATGGCGCGCTCTGTTTTCCTTAATGGTGGGACCAACGAGTGTGTCGCAACTATATTGAAGCATTACAGGTTAACCGTGACCAGATATTGCAAAGGTGACCCGCTGATTCACGAGCAGGGATGGTCATGAGATGTTGATTGGTTCACTTCCTAGACGGGATAAACATTCATTGTAAACTTGACATACATGTAGGCATATGTATTGTTCATGAATAAAATTCCTGTCATGACTTGATATTCAGAGAGTTGGTATTATATAATTTTGGCGTCTACTTGGAGAGGTTTTTATCGGCAAAACGCGAAATAAGGCTAAAATTGCATATGACTTTATGCATTCTCATGATCCTATGAGAGAGTGTTCTGGTCCGTTGTGATACGTGGACAGGATGGGGGATATTCAGGCACAATTTGCAACGGAGCCTATATGGTGCCATCAGGTATTTGTTCTGAATGCGATCTCGCGTTCAATACATACTCCATTTTTTGGGTCGTTTTTTCATCTGACGGTCACATATTTCACCATTTTCCAGCAGATGACTTGGTAGGGGTATTACATCATCGCTCAGAATACCGCTCAAGTTGGTGTTAGAGTCCGTGTGGTCTTGTCGTTCAAGATTTCCACATAAACATCTACTTTTAAAGCGAGGCTGGAATACAAGTCATCACAGGGATCAATTTTGGTTCTTGGGATGTTTTTAGAAAATAGGCAGTCCGTATATTTTTTTCTGCGGGGTGATATATGACTTCTTGTCATTGCCCCGGAATCCCCCCTCCTTGTAATGTTACGTTTAATACCACCAATCGCCAAGTTTATTGAATTCGGTGATAAATATCATACACTACGGCAATATATGATTGTAGCGCACAAGACCTGTGGCGGTATGTTTCGTAGCTTGTGTCAATTGGTTTACATCCCCATGGTTTTCAAGAGAAAACGCATAAACAAAGCGTGTCTGAGTTGCATACTCGGAGAAACGACTTGAAAATTCATTGGGAGAGAGAATAATAGAGATTAGGACTTCATGTAAAGAGCATTATGTCTGCTGGCATCATCATGTCTGCTGTCTGCTGACATCATTGACAACTACTGCTCACTTCTCTGTTGTAGGAAACCATGTTGTATTTTTACTTCATACACATATGGAATTGGTGCTAAGTATGAAATAGGTCTTTCTATTATTGACTCGGAAATTATTTTATGGACGACGGCTGAATATTGAATTTCTGATCTGACAATTGCTTTCTAATCTCATCTTGTAAAGGAAATATACAAATAACCAATTTTTTATTAAAGGGATTTTCGAGACTTATCTGCTCCCGACCTCTTCCCTTCCACCATTACCACAACCACCAAACACTCTGTCTAATATTAAAATTGTGGGAATGACAGTTAATAATATTGCTATATATACATCTCGCTGGGACACACCGCTCCGACTCAAAGTTCACCGCTAATTAAGCTGTTGGGTTACATACTACTTGGCGAGAGCAGTCTATCTCTCTCCCAGCCGCTCTATAGCCAATGATTCTCGTCGAAAAATTGGCACATTTCTCAGTTTTCAAAGATTAAAGGAGCAATTTACTTGCTGAGTCAGCCATTAATTAAATATATGTATTTCAGATCGAGTAAACTTTCAGTCAGATTACGAAAATAAAGCGAAGTGCTGTTTATTTGGCGTTAAAAACAGGAATAGGTGCGATTTTTCAATCCGTCCTATGTGTTAACATGTAACGTGAATTATTATTCAATGCATCATAAAGTCCTATACCTAGCCATATATGGAGGTGGACTACGGCAACCGCCGTATTTGACGCATGCGCGAACCTCTCTGATGAAAATAGCTGACTGCATATTTATGTAAACATCACAAGAACACAAATTGATCCCTTCGGTTTGTATCCCAGCCACGCTTTATTGTGGTTGTTTCTGTGGACTTTAATGACATGACCACACGGCACCTAGCCCCCTAGAATGCAAGTTCGTATTCTGACGCCCGACGTCGACCAAGCGCTTCATTCTCCACCGTATTTACCAGTCACAAAATACTATAAATCACTTGAGAAAATTAAAATCTTTGGTTAAAACATCGGGGTGGAGAACACGCCAGATTGTCTATTGTATATTACAGGAACAAAACATTCTTTCTATACCGGAGACTGATTCTTAGTCGTACTACCATATGACCACTCAACCCGTTGCCACCAATATACGACACTTTGTTCTACCCAGATTAGAAAGACCAAGTGGTTGCTAATTTAGGTAGTTGAGACTAAGTAGAAATTGACCACCATGTCAGAATTCCTGACTAATTTATTTAGAATCTTGTAGTGTACTACAATAGCTGTCCGGGCTGAGAACAGTGGGGACCACATAGTCAATAAAGCCAGATTAACTCCCTCACAAGTGACAAAAAAATCGGAAAGTGCGGAACTGAAGGTGCATATACATATGATATCGAAAGGACTGCTTTCTTAACCTATAATCTTGATTCTTATATTTATCTTAATGCAAGATATTTCAATAAGACATACTAAGAATATATTCCTGTGTTATACATAATAGAAGCAATATTGACATGGGGACCAAGTTTGTGTTGAGATAATTAACATTATACCGATATACGCACATAAGTTGCAATCCCATAATGGAAAAAACTTATCAACTGCTGAAGCCTGATACCAATATGTCTGGTTCCTGATGTAGCACATCCAATATCGAACGGGAATAAAATTAACCACATTTCTTATTTGCCTTCTTAGTAAACGAGGAGAAGCCGTTGTCCTAGGATGACATGTTGGCTGACCTATATCTGTTCTATTATGAATATGACTATATGCAGGCGCTTTCAAAAACCGGTCCATTCAAAGCCGGTTCCTTCTCATTCACCAAACGCTATATAGACGATCTTCTCGCTGTGGATAATCGCTATATAAATGACGCAGTGAAGAATATATATCCACCTTCACTGGATTTGAAGGAAACTACAGATAGCCCTACAGGCACATCATATTTAGATCTATATCTCTATAAAAATGAAGCGGGCATTCTCTCTCGTCGACTTTATGACAAAAGAGATGATTACAATTTCAACATCGTAAACTATCCCTTTCTGGACAGTAATATTCCAGTGGGACCTGCATATGGCGTATACATATCTCGCTTAGTAGCATTTGCTAGATCCTGTGTTAAATGTGACGATTTTAATCAACGTCACAAAACATTGTTGCAGAAACTTATAAAACAGGGCTACACCACCAAGCGCCTTCACTCAAAGTTTCTAAAATTTGACGATACATATCGCATGCTGATAGCAAAATACGAGCGTAGCGTGCAAGATCTATGGCGTTTCGTAACTTGTGTCTAATTCCGCTTAACCCGGAGCTAGGGGCCGTATGAACCCATGTACTTCAAGATCCTCATGGTACTCATATGAATAGTCACAGTCAAAGCGTGACTGAGATACATCATTCTTTAGATGACGACTTTACAACGAATATTATGGATTAAGAATACTGATCAGCGATACGGATTTGATATTTTTGGAACATCATGATGTCTTGCCGGCATCATTGAAAACTGTTGACCGCTTCTCTCTTGCAGGAAACAAGCCTATGTTTATGTATACTATGATTGTTTTTTTTGAATTTGGTGCTAATACTGTTATATAGAATATGTCTTTTTACCTGTATATAGCGAGATTCTGCTGGTGGACGTTTCGTCCCCCGAGGCCCGCCCCCTGTACAAACCTTTTGGTCTTTGATATATGTTGGCATTTGTGAGAAGTTGATGCTTGGTAAACATCGGGCCTTACAGACTGGTCTTTTGTGTTAAATATCGTCATTTTCATCTGACGACGATACAACTCATCAATCCCCAGTGTACGAGTTGTCACAGCGACACAGCTCACCAATTACCAATATACGAGTTGTCAGAGCTTCTCCATCACAGCTCTCTAGATTTGTATCTAATACCGCTTATGCCGGTGCTAGGGGCCGTGTGGTCATATCATCCAAGTTGCCACATGAACAGGTGCAATAAAAGCGTACTTGAGATACAACACATATCACGAATCGTTAGATTCTTGGTATGTGCTTTAGAATAGGTTAACCAGAAGACTATACTGTAAGGCCATGTGACTCTGTCAGTATGTCGGCACCTCTTCCCACTTCCCTTATATGTGTTGTAATTTGGATTATGGACGCGGATATTCTCTAATGGACGACGGCTGAATTATGAATGACGGACCAGACGCTTGTAATGTAGTGGTTCCCAAAAAGAGATTCCTGTGTCACAATTATTCCTCGTTCCATTGTTGCAAATTGCTAGCCTAAGTTGACATTAGATTTTGTTTATTTCATATATAAAATGAAGATGTTAACTAAGAAAAGAATAGTTGCATTATTATGTCACGAAACCATGGACCGCCTGATGTACTAGCTGTAATTCTTGCATTTACATTTCGAAATCCCCAACGCAATATACGAAAGGTCGATGAAAAACGGTTATTATTTATACTGGTCAGTGATAATGATGTGCTCGCAAGAACGGCATCTTGTCCGCATCTTTGATAACTGTTTACCGTGTCTATCTTGCAGGATGCTTATATAAAATTCATATTATTCAGGGCTGAAATTTGGGACGGTTCTACGAAAAACATATTCTATAAGGTATTTCGGTTACTGACGGAGAAATTATTTCGTCGGATCTGATGCTATACGGAAGCTGAGAGACTAGTATGATGAGGACCAGGGACTAGTTTGGAGATCGAGAGGAGGAACTAGGCGGTGGGATCAGATGATCTCGTGACATTTTCTCACGTGGTTGTAATACTTTTGACGTCTCTATTCCGCTGTTGAAATATAATCTTGTTTAGCTAATTCTCCAGATTCATCTTCGTCATAACCATTTCTTGCCGCTATCAGACAAGTGGCCGAATATGTTATTCAGATGTATTAACAAAACCTACTAGAGTAAATTCCAGCACAGCAACTCTTATTGACAATGTTTTCACAAATTCCTATACCGAAGCTCTACTTTGTGGCATTTTCCTGACCGACATAAGTGATCATTTTCCGATCTGCTATATTGAAAATCAATGTTTAATAAATGATCAGCAAAATAAAACCTTAACTTACCGACATGTCACTGCAGAACAAAAGGAGAAGTTCTTAAATAAAATAGTAAATGTCAATTGGGATGAAGTTATAGATGAACCTGCTGATGTTAATCGAAGCTATGAACTATTTACGAACAAGTTTTCTGCTATCTATAATGACTGCTTTCCGGTAATGAATAAGATAGTAAGAAGTTCTAAAATGAAAAAAACATGGATAACTCAGAGCATATTGACATCTATAAATGAGAAAAATAGGCTTTTCAAACTTCAACTTACTATCAATGATCCTTTACTACGAAAACAATATAGACAGTATAAAAATAAACTAAATCATACCTTAAAAATAGCTAAGAGAATGTTCTATCATGCGAAGTTTAATGAATCCAATAATGACATAAAGGAAACGTGGAAAACTATCAATGAATTGTTGAATCGAAGAAAAACAAATGTTCTCCCTGACAGATTTAGGATAAATAACACTGATACAACTAACCCACTGAATATTGCGAATGGCTTCAATAAATATTTTTCTGCCGTTGCTTCTAATCTAGCCGCTAATATTCCCTTGGTTGGGGTAACTTATACTGATTTTCTAAGTGAACGCAACAATATTGCTTTCGAATTTCAACCATGTACAGTGGGTGAAATCCATGAATTGCTTCTGGATTCCAAAAGCTGTGCTGCTGGAACCGATGGTTTATCTATGTCACTTCTTAAGCCTGTACTCGATTTTGTTACTCTCCCGTTGTGCTCAATTGTAAATCTCTCCTTTGTAACAGGTGTCGTGCCATCCTCAATGAAAATTGCTAAAGTTACTCCCGTTTTTAAATCTGGAGACCCTAGTCTGGTAGAAAATTATAGGCCGATATCGGTTCTTCCATGTTTCTGCAAAGTTCTCGAAAAGTTAGCAGCAAAACGTATCAATGAATTCTTATGTACACACGCAATTCTTTGCTCAAACCAATTCGGATTCCGATCCAATCACTCTACTTTCCTAGCTGTTTTGTCTCTCTATGAATCACTGGTCTCCGCCAAGGAATCCAAACAGTACAGTATTGTTTCTTTTCTCGATCTTTCTAAGGCCTTTGACACTGTCAACCACGATATTCTTCTTCATAAGCTTCATCATTATGGATTCCGGGGCGTGAGTAACCACTGGCTCAAGAGTTACTTATCTGAACGCTACCAGTCGGTCAACTTCAATGGCACGTCATCTGATTTGAACCTAGTTACCTGTGGTGTTCCACAGGGATCCGTCCTTGGTCCTATATTATTCCTGATTTACATCAACGATCTCAATGTGGTTTCTCAACGTCTTAAAATAATTATGTTTGCTGATGACACCAGTGCTGTATATTCCCATGCAGATCCGACAACCCTATTTTAAACTATGTCAAACGAACTCTACTTAATGTACAATTGGTTTTCTTGTAATATGTTATCCTTAAATATAACGAAAACTAGATTTATGTTAATAAAACCAAATAGTAGGGCTCATATGTCATTTCTACCGCAATTATATATCATGTGCCAGGAAATTGAACAGGTTAAATATTTTAAGTTCCTTGGCATTTACTTCAATGAAAAACTGAATTGGTCCACTCATATTAACGAAGTATGTAAAAAAATATCCAGAAATATAGGAGTACTCCATGTTATAAAAAACTGTCTTAACATGAAAACCTTACGTATCTTGTACCAGTCTTTAATCTATCCATATCTACAATATTGTAACCTGATATGGGGAAATACGTATCACAGTCACCTTTTGCCGTTAATTAAACTGCAAAAAAGAGGAATAAGAGTCATTTCTTTAAGCAACAAATATGATCATACAGCTCCTTTGTTTGCAAAACTGAAACTGCTGACCCTAAACGACATTAATTCTGACCTTAATCTACGCCTTGCCCACAAATTTCTCTACCACCCTTTCCTTTTACCGTTTGAATTCCGATCCTACTTCACGAGATTGAAAGAAATACACCAATACCACACTCGTGGCCATGATCTTGACCTATATAGACCCTTTTATCGTACTGACCTTAGTCTGTACACTCCTAAAATAAAGGGGCCAAACGAGTGGAACAAATTACCCTCGGAACTGAAACAATGCAAATCTATTTCTCTTTTTAAATCTAAGATAAAAACATATTTATTGCAAAATACCGCTAATTAATATATTTTATTTGCAAAGCTGAGCAATTGCATCATACCTGTTGATTATTCACCCGAAATATAAACTTTGTGCTTTTTTATTCCATACCTCCACTATCATGTTAGACATTCTTTAATAGAATCTGCCTTTTCTTTTATTATATCTTGATTTTGTAATTAATCCGGAATAATTCAAACCCTTCGGGGTTTATCTCCCGCCAATCTATATGTTCTCTAATCTGTATATACTACTGTACTTGTATTCCCTTTCTGTATATGACTGTTTAACTTGATTTCTTTTGATTGGTGAATAAACAAACAAACAAAAACAAAAAATATGGACCGTCTACGTCAAACGAACTCAAATGGTGTATGGATTACAGTCTGAAACAAAAGCATCAATATTATTATATTATTATTATTCTTAAATCGGTTATTTCCGCCCCTCAATATCTTCATTTTTCACCTCCGTTATCGGTTCATAAAATCGGTGAACATTTCTCTCCAGATATCACATTTAACAAACTTCCGACGATTAGTAGGATTGAATATCGATCACGTTAGAATGAATGTTTACGACGGAATCACTGATGAGTAATCTTACATGTTGTCTAATTCTTAATTTATTAAACTCTGCCAACCACCCACCCAGTTCAGATTGGCCGCGTGTCTGAACCAGGGTGCAAGCATCATCGTATATATCCTCTCCCTCACTTATAGAGCCTCTCTAGTCTCTTTCAGTTTCCGGGTTATCTTCGTACGCCGAGTAAATTTCCCATCAACCTTTAACATTCAAGACTATTTTGTTTTAGATCAATAAAATAATGTGCATAAGGCGAATAGACGGCATCTTCGTACGTTTTCCTAAAGTAGTTGAGTTATTGTGGATACAATTGCATGACCTAAAAAGGAAATTTTGTGCTTGTCAATTTGGTGATGAAACAGAACCACATACGACAATTCAAACCGATGTCCCTTACGCTGTGCTCTGATCGAACAA
>JAVTVY010020009.1:0-82473 GCA_036873755.1 Hanleya hanleyi | reverse complement strand
AACATCTCCTCAGCATACCGTTGTTTTCATGCCCATATGTTTAGTGGAGCTTTTTGACTGGGAGTACATGTGTGTAGAATAAGAAAGGTAGTGGTGTAGGCTCATGTGGTTATTTTAATGAGTAATTATGTAGACTGGCATCATTTGAATAAAATGTAGAGTATGGCAGCTTGCGCTTTGCATGATAGTAGTGTCAATTAGTCCGGTCCAGTTGAAACCGGTTATCCGGCTAGGTAGCAGGGAATGATTGAATTGGTCGCGTAATGCCACAGGTTTATAAGGACTGGCACTCCAGTAGATTTGATCGATTTCGATAATATCACAGATAGTAGGATTTTCCGGAAATAACCTGTCCACTGTTGATCAAAATGATTTTGACTCGGAGGCTATTACAGATTTGTTGAAAACTAGGTGTTCTTTGGAGGGTCCGTCTATTCCCCGAGTTATTAATCCCTTAAAGATCGCCATGCAGTAATCGGATAAAAAATGTTTAATTATGGACGTCATATAAATAAGTCCGTTATTTTGAACAAGATTAAGTTCGAGGACTGGAGAATTGCTCTTTATGTAGAACCAAATGGCTATATGTTTACGTTTGACCTTAAATCTGGTTATCATGACACTGTCATATGTAAAGCCCACCAGCATTTTTTTTTCTTGAACATTTGGTGGAATAACCAAATATTTTTGCTTTACTGTCTTGCCTTTCGGTTTGTCTTCCGCCCCTTACGTGTTTAATAACTGGCTTCGGCCGCTAGTTAAATATCGAAGATTAAGATTGTCGTTTATTTGGTCAACGGATGGGCGGTTACCGTTGATCAACTTCTTTGTATTGCGCAAGTCAGACTGTTAAAGCACTCGTTGCCTCCTCGAGCTTTTAGTTAATCTTCAGAAATACGTTTTCGACCGAGTCAAATTGTTGGAGTGGGTGGGGCTGGTATGGGATTTAAGATAGCTTGAAAGTCTGCTCGAAATTTAGCTAGGATGACCGGAAAAAATATTCCCATGATTCCTGTAGTCGGTAACATAGCGAGATTCATGACGAGATATTGACATTTTCGTATCAATTCCAGATTTTGCTGGGACGGAATCTATTTTGCTTATCTAAGAGTTCGCCTGTTGTACAAGAATTGAAATTCTGTGTGATCAATTGCCCTGGTTTAAGCCGGCGTAGGTTATTTTCCTACAGTCTTCCATCAGTGGTGTTTTTTCTGACGGTAGTGATTTTGCTTGTACGGCATTCCCTATAAGTACGGGAGCACATATTTGTTCAAAAATGTGATTACCTGTCGAATCTGAGCAAAGTTCAACATGGAGAGAATTAAAAGCCATTTGTTTTTAGACGGTAAAATCGTAAAATGGTTTACAGACAATCAGAGTTGTGTGTCCACTGTACAATCTGAGAGTAAGAAAACTCACTTGCAAAAAAATACTGTAGATTTGTTGAGTGCATGCTTACGCAGCAATATCACAAACAAATACTTTAGATTTGTTGAGTGCATGCTTACGCAGCAATATCACAAACAAATACTTTAGATTTGTTGAGTGCATGCTTACGCAGCAATATCACAAACAAATACTTTAGATTTGTTGAGTGCATGCTTACGCAGCAATATCACAAACAAATACTTTAGATTTGTTGAGTGCATGCTTACGCAGCAATATCACAAAAAAATACTTTAGATTTGTTGAGTGCATGCTTACGCAGCAATATCACAAACAAATACTTTAGATTTGTTGAGTGCATGCTTACGCAGCAATATCACAAAAAAATACTTTAGATTTGTTGAGTGCATGCTTACGCAGCAATATCACAAACAAATACTTTAGATTTGTTGAGTGCATGCTTACGCAGCAATATCACAAAAAAATACTTTAGATTTGTTGAGTGCATGCTTACGCAGCAATATCACAAACAAATACTTTAGATTTGTTGAGTGCATGCTTACGCAGCAATATCACAAAAAAATACTTTAGATTTGTTGAGTGCATGCTTACGCAGCAATATCACATAAGAAATCCAATGAATCACGAGGGTCGAAAATGTACAAGCTAATAATTCGAGCAGAATTTCAATCACGAAGATTGGTAAGATAGCTGGGAATTTTTCAGTTTTATGAAGGAAATGTGGGGACCGTAATTATGGATAGATTTGCTCAATTTCAAAACGCAAAATTACCTATTTTCAATTCAAAATTTTGAAGTCCCGGAACTGGGAGATGTAGATCCTTTTTCTAGCTAGGCAGAGAGATAATAATTGTTCGTAGTTTCTCGGGCTTTTAAGGTTATTGTATCGGGTCCCAGTTGCGTACGTGTACGTATCACAATTTGCTTAATTACGGGGCAGTGTTTTTTCTATCCAAACAATCTATTCATTTTCTGAAAGCCCTTGATTCAAGGAATTTAGATAAATAAATAACTTTCTCGAATTTATTAAAAGAATCGATTTATTTAAAGATAAAAGACGTCATTTAGAAAAAGTATAATCCTCAATATCAACGCGATAATAAATCTCAGTTATTATCAAACAAATTACTTTTTACAATAATGAACTTTACCATCTGAATAAAAATAGATTGCCTCAGATAATTTATTTAGGGCGTAGAAGTTATTTTACCGTCGTGCAAAATTGAAAGATTGAAAAAATCTACAAAAACACGACCCCTCTCCACTAAATCATAAATAATTCATGAACAGGGCCGAACTTATCAAATTTGATGCAACGTTTTCAAGATCTACATGATTGGAATATTGTGTCTAAAGTTCATGTTTTTACATCAAATAACAAGAGAGAAATTAGAATGGGGAAAAACATTTTTTTTTGGCTAAAAAGTGAACGGAGAGAACGGCCAAACACCAATCAGCACTGTATTCGACAGCTTGAGCCACGCTAATCCCGTGTTCGCAGTTGGATAAGAACCCCGCTGAGACAATGCTGTGACCGCTTGAGTAGATGTCAAACACTATTGTACGGTTGACGGGCAAAGTAAGTTATAGGTCTATATTGTTTATCACGATGGTGCCGTAAACGTCCTGTTCAAACTTCATTTACACATTCGGTAACATACATTGTACTAAATTTTTCAAATATTCACTGTTCCATGGCTATTCGAAGACGTTATGCTAGATCAGCCAATTAGTTACGCTTCTTTGGCCGTGAACCTCAATACACAGTCTTCGCCTTGAGCGTGAGTAATCCTTACACACCGCTGTGTCCCCGGGTGCACGAGGTTCGCCTGGTTGAGCCTTACCTACTGCACCACGAATGGCCTGAGTTTCAAAAAGTCATGTTTTTTTACTACAATGCACCAATTTTCATAATTTCTTATTCCTCAAACTTGTAGGTTTGGCTGTGTACTCTTGTATAAGACAAAAACAAAACAACAAAAAATCGAGATTTTGAAGCTTTGACCTGATACAGTAACATTAATCATTTAAATACACTGTCAATAAAAGTGTGCAAATCCTGAACACTGAATTGCACACTAGTTTGCAACACCTTTCAAACATGTAAAAGTGTTCAAGTACGAAAACTAGTATGCAAAGAGATTTACTTAAAATATGTCACTGAAGTGTTATCAAGCTCATCAAATAGATCGTCCTCAATAAACACAACGAAATAGGTTGTCCACAATATCGCCGAGTGCTGAATATTGGAACTCTGAAAAATTAGTGTTCATTCTGAAGTGTGCACTTTTGAACACTTTTACGCATAATAGAACACTTTTACATGTTCATGCGGACGCTAGTGTTCCAAAAGTGTTACAGAATATGTGTTCAATTGTGAACATTGGTGTTCAAACATGATGATCATTTCTGAACACGCGTGTTCATACCTGTTCTCTAGTGTTCGGATATGAACGTTAAGTGTTCAGTTTTTAACACGATATGGTGTCCTGATTTGGACATCAATATGAACGTTAGTGTTCAATGCCGTCCAACCCCATATTTCGATGGTTGAGATACTTAGCGTTGTGGAATTTTTGGTACCTTTTTCTTTTCATTATTGTTCAAAATGGACCAGTTGATTAATTCCACATCATTATTTCAACTTATTCCAGTAACTGCTAAAATTAGCCAGGGATGAACGCTTTTACGCGTTCAATAAGTGTTACAGATTCATTCTGACAGTGTACTTGTCTTGCAAGAGGCACGTTAATTGTCCCTAAATGGCCGTCGGCGTTGTTCTTCCATTTGTTTGTTTTCGTTTGATAGTGAGTTGTATTGGATGCCTAACAATGCCTAACATACAGGATATTATAGAATTTCGAGATAATACAGGATTTTTTTTACATGGAAATAATAAGAATTCCTTGTTCGGTTCTTCCAAGTTTTCTTCCGGTGTTCTTGCAGTACGCTTAAATGGGTGATATGCAAATACAATATAACCACGTATTGAGGTCACGTCATGAAACGATGAACAATGTAGTTATCTATATGCATAATTGTAACAAGCTGAATGGTATGATGTAGCCGAATGGCATGATGTAGCCGAATGGCATGATGTAGCCGAATGACATATAAATCTAGTATTGCTTTTGCGTGATCAAATCGCAGCAGTTCGTCGTGTGACCAAATGGCAGCTGCACGTCGAATGGCAATTATGACAACCGAATGGTGAAAATTTATGACGATCAATAGCTGATAATTCATCATTATTATTCATCGCCGAGTGGCGTGTGTGTAGACTGTGGTGGATTTGTTATGTAATGTGTGTATTCCGCATTGTCGTGTAATATAACATATCATGTTTTCCTGTATGTAATAATATTCATTTATTTCTGTTGAAATTATCGCTTTCCGTGACGGTCGTTCCGTGACGGTCGACCTTTTTTTCAGACGCGATCTTTCTTCAGTTTTCTAGGTTGAAAAACGATGAACCGTGAATCAGTCGCGAGGATATCGAGAAAAACAAAATGAGAAAAAAACGAGTCTTTTCGAAAAAAAAAATTCTCTCGCGATAATGTGTTTGAATCGTTCACCCGAACACGATCCGTTCATGATCGTGAATCCTTGATCGCGAGGGAATCGTTTTTTTAAGGCTCGGAGTGATATCTGGCATATAGGCCGTGCTGCCGCCGTTCGCCGCTAGATCCGCGAACTTTGAACTACATTTCATGTTGATTGCAGATTTGTCGATGAAAAACCTATATTACTATACTATACCGTATAAATGCGAAAGATAACCGGTTTAAAATAAATGATTCACGATTTATAATATCCTACAGGCCGAAGTAGAGCGTATATTGGAAACATCTACACACACACGATCTGTTAACGATTTTAATGAAAATTTTAAGAATGTTAATGAAGAGCTTATGCCAATACTACAATCGCATTAAAAAGAGAAAAACAAATGTATCTCAATGGGAGACTCTAACGTAGATTTATTTAAAACCGATCGTCATAGTCCATCCAAAACTTTTCTTGAAGACATGAAATCTAATTACTTCTTTCCCCAAATAACTAAACCCACTCGGGTCCAGTCCGACCCTATCTGCCACATTAACTGACAACATTTGTCTAAATTTCCACGAAGAAAATCTTCTTTCTAGCTTATTTATAACTGAAATAACAGACCGCTTCCCCACCTTTCACATTCTAAAACCACATTCACGCTACAGGCCTCCAGTACAAAATATCTCCTTTCGTAAAATTACTTCCGAACAGAAAGAGATCTTCACGACAACAATTAGCAATACAGACTGGAATGATGTCAGCAATGTTGCATATGATACTGACTGCGCACTGGACTTATTTCTGGGGAAATTTAACCAGATATATAATGATTGTTTTCCAGTTGTAACATTAAAAACAGCAAAACAATGTAGAATTATCAAACCATGGACAACTTACGGCATTTTAACATCTATCCACGAAAAAAAAATGCTTACACAGACTTCAATTAATTAACCAGGACTACGACACTTACCGAAAGTATAGGAACAAATTAAATAATTTAATTCGCCATGCTTGGAAAACCTATTTCGAAACAAAATTTAATGAACATAATCACGACATCAAAGGAACATGGAAAATTCTGAACCAGTTAATCCACCGTAAAAAAGCTTCGACCGTTCCCCAGTCTATAAATATAAATGCAACGGAAACCTCAGATAGTCAACTAATTTCTGAAAATTTCAACAAACACTTTAACACCGTCGCCTCAAAATTCGAAGAATACAACATAAAAATTCGATGAATAGTTAGGCACTCCTATTTTAAACAACTTCGTGTTTTCCACTGTGCACCCCCTCTCAATCTACTCATGAAATCAGCTGCACCGGGGTTAGATGGCATACGCATGTCCTTAGTAAAACTAGTTTCTGACTATTTCTTACCCTCTTTATCACATATTCAATCTGTCCTTTACTGAAGGTATTGTTCCTAGCTCCCTAAAGGCAGCTAAAGTAACTCCGGTCTACACATCTTTTGATATTAATTCTCTTGATAACTATCGACCAATTTCTGTCCTTCCGTGCCTCAGCAAAATTCCTGAAAAACTTGCAGCAAATATGATCACAAACTTTTTAGACAACAATACTGTTATCTCTCCGAGCCAGTATGGTTTTAGGGGAAATCATTCTGCAGCCCTTGCCTCCTGCTATCTGTTTGATAGGCTAGCTATGGCAAACGAGGTAAAAGAGTTAAGCATCGTCACGTTTCTTCATTTATCGAAGGCTTTCGATACGTTAAACCATAATATTCTCCTGTCAACCCTAAATCATTGCGGTTTCAGGGGCCCATCAAATAATTTGTTTAAAAGCTATCTCTTAAACAGACAACCATGTGTTTCATATAATAATGCATTATCCTCTTCTGCGTTAATTACGTGCGGTGTGCCGCAAGGATCTATCCTCGGGCCTCTTCTTTTCCTCCTGTATGTCAGTGATATCGATAAAGTTTCTGATTTACTCATGACTATCTTTTTTGCAGACGACACTAGCGTTCTACTCTCGGGTAAAAACATCATGGATCTTATAGACACTATGTCTAACGAACTGGACAAATTCCATAACTGGTTTTCTTCTAACCGTCTTTCTCTGAACATTAAAAAACAAAACAAATATATGTTCATAAAATGTAAAGATACCTCTGATCCCTTACCCCCTGTGCACATTTCTGAAACAGATATGGAACTGGTGAATAATTTCAAATTCCTTGGCATCTTGTTTAATTATGTTCTGAACTGGACAAATCATATAGAGTATATTTGCAGGAAGGTGTCGAGAGGCATAGGTATAATTAATCACATAAAGAGCTTTATAAATAAGAAAACACTTTACATATTATATTACTCACTGATCTTTCCTTATCTATCGTACGGAAATATTCTATGGGGAAATACGTACTCAAGCCATCTAAATCTGTTATTTCTACTACAAAAGCGTGCTGTAAGGATTATATCACTTTCCAATAAAATTACACTTACAATTTTGCCACTCCTTCAACTGAGCCCAATATTCTTGCTTACGTCATGCATCACACGTTTTTATATAATCTTGACCAATTACCAAACATCTACCAGACATAGTTCACCAGGCAATATGCTATTCATCGACATCAAACAAGAACCCGTAACATCAATCTCTACAGACCATTTCACTATTCCAACTTATCTTGTTACACATTCAATTGCTCAGGTCCTCGGGAATGGAGCAAACTTCCCTCTTACTTAAAAACAATTGATTCCTCGTCACTCTTCAAGTCAAAGGTTAAATCCTATTTTCTTGAAAAATGTATTCAATTTTGATGATCCTTCGTACTAAGCTGTGTACACATCGCATCGTTTTTTGGTTCAACTCACCTGTTACATTTGCTCAACCTAATTAGTAGTTAAATATCTAGGGATAGAACAAGCCCATCTGGGCTTTATTCCCGCCATCCACATTTCTACAACTGTCAATCTCATGTTATTATATAAATAATATATATAATTCTTTTCTTCCCCTTATATGATTGACACTGAATATATTTCTTTATGATAATTTGGTGAATCTGGTAATTTGGTAAATCTAATCTAATCTGTCACCATACACAAGTACCGGTATATATTATCCTATCTGTCATCATACCCGTGTAACGGTATACGCTATCCAATCTGGGATCATACACATGTGCGGGTATACATTTTCCTTATTCTAACTGTCGTCATATACATGCAACTGTATACGTTAGCCTATCTGTCATCATATACATATACCGGTATACATTATCCTGTCTGTCATCATATACATGTGCCGGTATACATTATCCTCTCATCATATACACGCACCCGTCTACATTAACTTATCTGTCATCATATACATGTACCAATATACATCATCCTATCTGTCATCATATACATGCACCGGTATACATTATCCTACCTCTCATCATACACATATGTCAGTATATGCTATCCTATCTCAGTCTGGTTGTTGGGCATTTTGACCGGGGGAAAAATGGTATAAAGATGATTCTTACTCCATATGAGCAGAATGTGCCATAGAACAACATATCCAAAATCCGCAAAAAATCCACTTTGGGGAATTTTTTTTATGAGTGTTTCAATATTTTGTACATTTTTGCATGTTTTTGTAAGGAAAAGGTAAAAAAGTAAGGATTTTATGTGACTTTTGGCGGTTCATTCACCTTCAAAGAAGAAAATGCAAAGTCTAAGTTGCTGAAAATTGTTACTTTACTGATAACTAAACTAGTTATTACCGCATTACTTCGGGTATAAGCCCGATCCCCCCCCCCATGGAAGATTCCGCTCAAAAATAGGGGTGGGCTTAAGCCCGGGAAAGGGCCAGAACATGTTTGAAAAAATAATTCTGGAACTGTAGGTTGGCCCTGCATAATTGTCATGCAAGTTTACCTCTAATTAACTACTGAAACACAATTTCTTCATTAGTGTCAACATTATCTTTCTCGTCAAGGGTAACCTCCTCGTTATTTGACAACTTTCTCCTCTGCAGACTCCACAGACTGTTACACATTTCAGTCCATGTTTACGACAAGAGTAACTGTTATTGCCACATGGATTTCTGATAGAAAGTTTGCATTTACATCTTACAAACGTTAGTAATCTCTCTGGTGCTGCATCCAAGTCTGTCAGGACTGGTGTTAGTATGCTATCAGCAAGTTTCCAACCCCATTGCATCGGATTCAGGTCATTGTTTGTGAGCTTAATCCAAAAATATGACTTGCAAGTGAACCCGCAAACTGTGAAAATATGCTGCTCTTTCTGTAGGTGGAAGCTTCTGTGGATCAATTGATGTTTTGCTTGTCGACACCATCTCCATGTATTTAGCGTACCGTAGACTGTTCAAAGAATCATCTGCTCTGCCTCCATACAAGACAACATATACCTGGATACCAGCTTTGCCAATCTGTTCCACTGTCGAAGAAGGTGACATACAAAGATATAACGATGCAATATGTCAACTATGTGCGTGCAAGGTATGGCGACTGTTGCATCGTGTTTGATGGATACGAACAGGGTCCGTCAATTAAAGATCACGAGCACGAGCGAAGAGTTGGAAAAACATGTGCTGATATTCAGCTTAGTGAATATACGAACGCTCACAGTGACCAGCAGACCTTTCTCTCGAATGAGAAGAACAAAAGTCAGTTCATCAGGTTGCTGAATCGATGCTTGGAAGCTGATGGTCAGATTGTGCACAACAGTACTGGAGATGCTGACACATTGATAGTGGAATGTGCCCTTCAATTTGCAAGACAAGGAAGAGAAGTAGCAGATGACACGGATGTACTTGTCCTCTTGATGTACCACTGGAACCAGAATATAGCTGATGTATACTTCCATTCAGAGGCAAAGAGTTCAAAGAAAGGTTTGAAGGTGTGGAAAGTTCAAGACCTTGTTAACAAAGCTGGCAAAGTAGTAACATCCCATCTCCTGTTCATACATGCGTGGAGTGGTTGCGACACCACCTCTGCCACATCTGGGCATGGCAAAACCAGTCTTTTGAAGAAGATAAAACAATCAGAAGAATTGCAGCAGATATCCTTCTTGATGACCGATCCTGATGCGACAGTGGAACAGATTGGCAAAGCTGGTATCCGGGTATATGTTGTCTTATATGGAGGCAGAGCAGATGATTCTTTGAACAGTCTATGGTGCGCTAAATACATGGAGATGGTGTCGACAAGCAAAACATCAATTGATCCACAGAAGCTTCCACCTACAGAAAGAGCAGCATATTTTCACAGTTTGCAGGTTCACTTGCAAGTCATACTTTGGTTTAAGCTCACAAACAATGACCTGGATCCGATGCAATGGGGTTGGAAACTTGCTGATACCGTACCATACTAACACCAGTCCTGACAGACTTGGATGCAGCACCAGAGAGATTACTGACGTTTGTAAGATGTAAATGCAAAACTTTCTGCCAGAAATCCATGTGGCAATAACAGTTGCTCTTGTCGTAAACATGGACTGAAATGTGTAACAGCCTGTGGAATCTGCAGAGGAGAAAGTTGGCAAAATACCGAGGAGGTTACCCTTGACGACGAAGATAATGTTGACACTAATGAAAAAATTGCGTTTCAGTAGTTAATTAAAGGTAAACTTGCATGAGAATTGTACAGGGCCAACCCACAGTTCCAGAGTTCTTTTTTCAAACATGTTGTGACCCTTTTCCGGGCATAAGCCCAACCCTATTTTTGAGTGGAATCTTCCATGGTGGGGGGGTCGGGCTTATACCCGAAGTAATGCGGTAATAACTATTTTAGTTCTCAGTAAAGTAACAATTTTCAGCAGCTTAGACTTTGCATTTTCTTCTTTCAAGGTGAATGAACCGCCAAAAGTCACATAAAACCCTTACTTTTTAACCTTTTCCATACAAAAACATGCAAAAATGTACAAAATATTGAAACACTCATAAATTTTTTTCCCCAAAAAGGATTTTTGCGGATTTTGGATATGTTATTCTACTCCGAATTCTGCTTCGTTTGACACCAAAAGCAGCTTTATACCATTTTTTTCTGGGTAGCACATACATTTCATCTTCTACTACCAGGCTATCTGTCAGCATACACATCTAACAGTATACATTGTCGTGTCTGTCATCATATTCATGTACTGTTATACATTATCCTATCTGTCATCATACAAATGCACCTGTATAGGCTATCCTATCTGTCATCATATACATATACCGGCAAACATTATCCTATCTCTTATAGTCATGTACTGGTACATTATCCTATTTGTCATCACACTCATGCGCCTGTATGTCATCCTGTCTGACATCCTAGGCATTATTCCGGTTTCTTCGCCGATGAAAAACTATACACTCGGGCGTAAAAATCTTAATAAAACAACAAGAATTCATAGGTATTTAAATTAACGATTGTTTTCTCCTCACCATACAGCTGCTTTCGCGTCCCAGTGATTCTACCACTGACAGAGTAGGTACATGTAGTACCATGGAGAGTGTCCCATCTCCTCAGGATACCGGTGTTTTGAGGCCCCATTAATTTCGTCGTTAACGGACTGGATTGTACTATGGAGAGTGCCAGATCTCCTTCGCATACCGTTGATTTCACGCCTCAGTGATTGTACCGCTATCGGTTTGGGCAGTACTTTTCAATAGCACGTTTCAATTACCGGTATGTTTAATATATGAGGGAAACACGATTTGTCATTCCATGTGAATATTAGTAACTATATAGTGGTGACGAGAAAACGAAGGCGGACGGAAGTACATGATGAGGGCATTGCTCTAAGGCCACTTTGGCTCTGAGCTAAAAGCTACTTTAGGTGTTTAGGAACACCACTGGTTAATTGGATTTGGAACACCAAAATTGGTGGTAGCTTCTCGTGTTTTGAAAACAATGTTCTTCTTACAGTATAGATCCAGCTTCCGTCGCAGATATGTTCGTGTGTGACACTCCTTTGGAGAGATCGGGAGTACGGTGTGTCTTTTTTTACCTCCGTCGATCAGACGGAGGTCTAGGAGAGCAACGTGAAATCTCCGGCCAAATAATTGTCATATGGGGAACCCACGACTCATAGGATTTCCAATAGGGATTGTCATGGTTCCTGACGAAATTATGAAGCCAAGTTGTTGAACAATATCGAAATAATGGGGAACCCTCATTGCAATGCATTTCAATGGGCCTTGCTTCTGTAGTCGGGTTCCACCTCCCATCATGATTCACGAGTTACACGTAATGTTGGGGGTGCATTTCACATCTAAATGATGTGCGGCTAAAAGCAGGCATGGGTTCGGATCTTCGGCCATAAATATATGTAAAATCGTTTTAAAGTATAAATAAAGTTTTTCCCGCCCAAAGGTCAACTTATAATGGTGAAAAAACAGGGGGTCGACCTACTCGTTTTTTGTAAAATTTTATCGCCATAAAGGAATCATCATTTTCGCTTCCCGAAAAAGTGCGGATTTTGGCCGCCAGATATTCAATTCCGGACATGATTAACTCTGTAGTGGCGAGTGGGTGCGATCAACAAGCAATTGTTATATCCTCGTTTGGAGAAATGATGACGTCCAGCAGGGTGATACTATAGATATCAGTTAGTAGAAATGTAAGAAGAACTACCATGCTGTCAAAATCGGGCGACCTTCCTTATTATAAAATTAGGGAGGAACCACTTTGTGCGAAACCGTGGCAAGTGTGGAGTGGACCCTTAAAGGCTAGGGTGTTTTCTCTGAATTTCTGGTCTCAAGGCTATGACCATCTGGGAGTGTTTCTTGGTATGCGACACTTGCTTATAGTATGCAGTTTTATCGGATATCCCGTCAATCACTTTCCCCCTACCCCATCTTTGGTTTTGCGACTTTACGAGTTTACGAGCTCAATAAGAATATGATAGCATCATTTATTATACAGCTATGTCCTTCAATCCAATCAAATCATTTCAATCGCACCACGTGTCCGTACAATACCCAAAGTCATATTGGATCTCAAAATGCCGTATTGAATTCATATTGTACGCTTTCTAAGGGAGGTAACTCTTTTTGTTATAACGTCAAAATGAAGCTACATTTCAGTCAAATTTGTCTCAAGTGAAGTTCGGAAAGTAGAGACTGATAATAGATTTGCGTGATATTTGCAGAATTACAGATTTGGAGTCCATTGCATTCTAGGAATTTACGGGTCCTGTAGTTGAATTTATTGTTATAGTTGAATATATTGATGTTATGTTGTTTTATCTAACAAAACTATATTGATCCAAACATAAATAAAAAATCAATAACAAATAATTTAGTTTAATATTTCGATGACCTGTGTAATAAATAGGTGATTATACAGTGCTTTGTACAATATGGATTGATATTGTACTCGTCCATGTTGTGATGAAAACCCGCATTGGACGAGACGCCGATTGACCGTGACAATCAGATCCATGTACAAAGATCGGGAGTGATGACCAGCTTTCGAATGAGGCATGAGGAGCAAAATAAACGCAAAAATAGCTGAAATTCGAGCCAAAGTGTCAACAATTTTTCGTTCCGACTTTTTCAAAAGATTGGGATTGGGAGTACAAACTTCGAGATAAAAGGGACAAAACCAGAATAATACGCTCTCATTCACTTTAGATCAGGGTGTTGGTGTGATCCGTATTGAAAATGAATCACTTTGACATTCACATTGACAATAATAGGACATACAGGTCCATAATCGTAACATATATGCCTAACCAAGGGGAGGTAATTCTGTATAGGACTAAATGGCATATATGCAAGGCCAATGCTATCATACCGTGTAGTATGCATAAATCGAAACATTTCTGACTAAAATAAATGATATTTATGATCCCGTTCCATATCAAGTCATTGCACGGTCCGAATAAGCGCTTTTAACGAGTGTAGTGTAGGAGGGCATACAATATGTGGCCTACTCGTGTAATATACCCGCGCAAGGCGAGGGTGTTTTCTCTGAATTTCTGTTCTCAAGGCTATGACAATCTGGGAGTGTTTGCGAGTTTCTTGGTATGCGACACTTGCTTGTAGTATGCAGGATATCTCGTCAATCACTTTCCCCCTACCCCATCTTTGGTTTTGCGACTTTTGCTGAAAAATCACGAGCTTACGAGCTCAATAAGAATATCATAGCATTATGCATTGACCGTCACAATCAAACCCATGTACAAAGATCGGGAGTGATGACCAGTTTTCGAATGAGGCATGAGGAGCAAAATATACGCAAAAATAGCTGAAATTCGAGCCAAAGTGTCAATAATTTTTCATTCCGACTTTTTGAAAAGATTGGGGTTGGGAGTACAAACTTCGAGATAAAAGGGACAAAACCAGAATAATACGCTCTCATTCACTTTAGATCAGGGTGTTGGTGTGATCCATATTGAAAATTAATCACTTTGACATTCACATTGACAATAATAGGACATACAGGTCACTAATCGTAACATATATGCCTAACCAAGGGGAGGTAATTCTGTATAGGACTAAATGGCATATATGCAAGGCCAATGCTATCATACCGTGTAGTATGCATAAAATCGAAACATTTCTGTCTAAAATACATGATTTTTATGATCCCGTTCCATATCAAGTCATTGCACGGTCCGAATAAGCGCTTTTAACGAGTGTAGTATAGGAGGGCACACAATATGTGGCCTACTCGCGTAATATAACCGCGCAATGGAGCCAACATTAAGGGTGCATTCCACGCCTAAATGATGTTTGGCTAAAAGCAGGCATGGGTTCGGATCTTCGGCCATAAATAGATGTAAAATCTTTAACAAAAGCCCTGTAAAAGTATATATTTTCTAAATGGGTTCACTCGTGCCATTATTGCAGGAGACTTGTGGGCTATTGAAATTGAAAAGGAAAGACGTGCAATCCTCCTTAAACCTTCAACTTTTCTGAAAAACTTCATAAAGTATATGAAAATGTGTCAAATTCGACCCGCAACCCAGAGAAAACCTATGGAATGATTTTCTTTTCATGTATGTTAAAGTTTTTCCCGTCCAAAGGACAATTTAAAATGGTGAAAAAACAGGGGCTCGACCTACTCGTTTTTTGTAAAATTTTATCGCCATAAAGGAATCATCATTTTCGCTTCCCGAAAAAGTGCGGATTTTGGCCAGCCAGATATTCAATTCCGGCCATGATTAACTCTGTAGTGGCGAGTGGGTACGATCAACAAGCAATTGTTATATCGTCGTTTGGAGAAATGGTGACGTCCAGCAGGGTGATACTATAGATATCAGTTAGTAGAAATGTAAGAAGAACTACCATGCTGTCAAAATTGGGCGACCTTCCATATTATACAATTAGGGAGGGACCACTTTGTGCGAAACCTTGGCAAGTGTGGAGTGCACCCTTAAATGCTAGGGTGTTTTCTCTGAATTTCTGTTCTCAAGGCTATGACAATCTGGGAGTGTTTGCGAGTTTCTTGGTATGCGAGTATGTAGTATGTAGTTTTATCGGATATCCCGTCAATCACTTTTCCCGTACCCTATCTTTGGTTTTGCGACTTTTGCTGAAAAATCACCAGTTTACGAGCTCAATAAGAATATCATAGCATTATGCATTGACCGTCACAATCAGATCCATGTACAAAGATCGGGAGTGATGACCAGCTTTCGAATGAGGCATGAGGAGCAAAATAAACGCAAAAATAGCTGAAATTTGAGCCAAATTGTCAATAATTTTCATTCCGACTTTTTCAAAAGATTGGGGTTGGGAGTACAAACTTCGAGATAAAAGGGACAAAACCAGAATAATACGCTCTCATTCACTTTAGATCAAGGTGCTGATGTGATCCGTATTGAAAATTAATCACTTTGACATTCACATTGACAATAATAGGACATACAGGTAATTCTGTATAGGACTAAATGGCATATATGCGAGGCCAATGCTATCATACCGTGTAGTATGCATAAAATCGAAACATTTCTGACAAAAATAAATGAATTTTATGATCCCGTTCCATATCAAGTCATTGCAAGGTCCGAATAAGCGCTTTTAACGAGTGTAGTGTAGGAGGGCATACAATATGTGGCCTACTCGTGTAATATAACCGCGCAATGGAGCCAACATTAAGGGTGCATTCCACACCTAAATGATGTGCGGCTAAAAGCAAGCATGGGTTCGGATCTTCGGCCATAAATAGATGTAAATTGTTTAACAAAAGCCCTGTAAAAATATCTATTTTCTAAATGGGCACACTCGTGCCATTATTTCAGGAGATTTGTGGGCTATTGAAATTGAAAAGGAAAGACGTGCAATCCTCCTTAAACCTTCTTCAACTTTTCTGAAAAACTTCATAAAATATATGAAAATGTGTCAAATTCGACCCGCAATCCACAAAAAACGTATGAAATGATTTTCTTTTATGTATGTTAAAGTTTTTCCCGTCCAAAGGACAATTTAAAATGGCGAAAAAACAGGGGGTCGACCTACTCGTTTTTTGTAAAATTTTATCGCCATAAAGGAATCATAATTTTCGCTTCCCGAAAAAGTGCGGATTTTGCCCCGCCAGATATTCAATTCCGGACATGATCAACTCTGTAGTGGCGAGTGGGTGCGATCATCAAGCAATTGTTATATCCTCGTTTGGAGAAATGGTTACGTCCAGCAGGGTGATACTATAGATATCAGTTAGTAGAAATGTAAGAAGAATTACCATGCTGTCAAAATCGGGCGACCTTCCTTATTATATAATTAGTAGGGGACCACTTTGTGCGAAACCGTGGCAAGTGTGGAGTGCACCCTGACCGCTTCCATCGGGAGATTCAACATGGCAGCTTGTAGAGATGGACAATGCGATTTTTTGGCATTTGGCATTTGGCAGTTGAATAATGGTTTGATTTTGCAGAAGCACCAAATTGATCTAGCTGCGTGAATCTGTAAACATATTTAATAAAGCTGATAAATAATATACATATACGTTTTGTTTGACAACATTGTAAACCTTTTCTTTTCATTTATCCTAACAGTTTAGTGACATCCACATTGTGTGCTGTGACACTTGTTGATGAAAAATAATTTGCTTGCTAAAACCTGATATTCTGAAAACTTATTCTGAATTGTAGCTGACACAAAGGAGTGTCTACATTCCACAAATAGGCCTACATTATTGAGATTTTTGACTGATAGCATGGATGGAACCTTTCCCAATTTTTATTTTTTTTGATTTTTTTTGTTAGTTTTAAGCTCTGGACATACCACTGGGCATTTATTCGCCATACGATCACATTTCACATGCTTTGTTCAGCCCCCGTGATCTGGAACCAAACAGGCACTATCACTAGATGAAAGAAGGAGATCATTATATACGTTTCAGGTTTTACCGATGCCAAATGACTTGAACAGAAGACAATTAGACAAAAATATATCAATAAATAATAAATTACATAGAAAATTTTCTTGTCTTTGCAAGGGGGACATCAGACACACTGACAACACAGACCATTCATTCAAATTTCGCCTTCCATTGGGGAGACAGAAATATTCCTCAAACACAGTATACGTTTTCACTTTTGTGATCTAATTTTCGTTTGTCAAAATATTGCTCCATAGAGAAGTTACTGACATAAACAATCCTGTTCTAGATTATGATATACTGGATTCTTATCATGCTCATGCCACTAACATGAACTCCAATTCATCCGGTGGTCAAGATCCATCATCGTTCTTCAGAATTCATATTATTGATCACTCATAGATTGGATTAATTTCTCATAGTACTCAGTTCTCATTTCATACTTTTGCAAATTCTTGTAACATGGTCAGGTCCCAGTTCTATTAAGTAAACGTATGAAAGGTGCGAACTGGTATAATGGATTTCATCTTGTTGTGTATGACGAAAGAATGAAATATAATGAAGGCCATAAACATTTTCAATGAAGTGAGTTTTGATATTAAATATGCATACAATTGATTCCAACCTGCAGGTCATGGATTCAGCACTTCTGATATCAGATGCAACAGGACTGTTACACAATGGATGTACTGGATGAAATGGAAAAACCAAAACAGATTATTGATTGGTTCAGCTGTGTCAGAAAGGTGTGGAATGACAGAGGTGGTGAAAATCAGAGCCAGTGATTGGCCACAACCCCCCCCCCCCCCACATTGGATATCAGCTGATTCCTCAGGAAATAAACATTACGCATGTAATGACCACCGGCAGAGTGATACATGTGTCAATCGGTCAGACATTTTCAAGGATGCCCAGTTCTAACTTAAAACAACCATGCCGGACTTCATTCCTTCTCTCAGAATAATTGGATCTAACTTTTACAAAACCTGCAGCTCCCAATAGCTCCTGGATCTAGAACACATAAATGAAGGGATCTAGTTTATCGGTGCTATGGCAAAAATATCATGTAGAATGGGATTGTGTGGATAATATCAGATTCATGGAAGTTGAAGTCCTGCAGCATGCTCCACAAATATCATCAAAGGTCATAAAACTTTCTGGTCTGCACCAGTGTGGATCTATACTTGTTGTTTTTTTTTGTTTTTTTTTACAAAATTATCTCCCTTGACCAGGTGAGGACTTGAATGTGTCTAAAATGATTTAGCTTCTAGAAACAAAGACTTCATTTCCTGAGTAGAGGTAAAAACCGAACATATTTTGATTATTTTATTCAAATTTCAATTCCACTTCTGGTATATGTACATGTATAAAATACATACAGAATGAACTGCATACAGAATAACACAAAGAACAGGTATATGTATCTCATTAAATTCTTAACCAAAGATCAATACCTGGGTGATATTACAACAATACCATGGTGTTATATATTGTTATGATTGGCTTAACTTTAGCTGCTGAAGATATTTCTAATTTAAGGGCAATGGGCAATCATACTATATTTATTTTCATAACTTCATTTATTTTCACAATAAGCAAAATAATCGAGATTAGCAAGAGAAGTTTTACAACATAATATAATACACATCATGGGTCTCCTTCAGTTTAGTGTAGACATATATACCCTTGAATATCTGTTACCATGATTCAGTCATAATATTGTCTGTATTATATTGATGTCGACAAGGAATAAACATAATTATTTGATAGTATTATTAATTGTATGTGGTTTATGATTAACATTAACCTTTTATTCCCTGGAATCCAGCCATTTGTTCCATATGGGCAATATTCTCATCAGCCATCACCATTCAATATGAATGTGATACATGTACAAGTTCATGGTAATTGATACATTATGGTGAAGGTGACCTGTAACACCAGTATACAAAATTATTCCTAGCGCATTGAATCCTCATCACATGATGCTGAGACAGATCAGAACGGAGTGTCGGTAAAATCAGGTGTGTTTTGTAGAGGATTCTGTCAATGAGGATGCTATACTGTACACATACAAAATATGAAGTGTTGATATGTAGGGCCTATAGCACAAAATCACAAGCAAGTTGGTAAAACTAGGCACACAGGGTCTCATTTCTGCCGCTAACGTGTTGATTTGGGTGGGGGCGTCCTCTCAGGGGGAGGTGGGGATGGGAAGGGGCCTAATGTCTCAAGCAGTATTCCAGGTTTTCCATCATAGCTGGACATGCTAGTGGGAAACCCTCAATCCCAGGTTAATTACCATTGGTGAAGTTAACGTAAAAGAAATGCAAAATTGAGCTTGTCATCCGGCCCTATGCTATTCAGTGATGTATTCCCCTACGGACCCTGTTGCCTCGACGGAGGTCTTTGCGCTCATCCAGCGCTTGCTTATCATTGATTCTGTCATGTGAGAACCAGGCGTCGTGGTGATTTGTTCGGTTTTGCTTTTCAATGTACTGTCGAGGCCAGTTGTGTTTTATTGATGTCATGTCTACGGGGAATATCGTAACATATTCTTCGTCGATGGAAGGTAGGTCGTCACTTAGATAAATATGTCATATGAATAATTTAAGCGTTTTCATCGACTTTACCCTTACTGCATGCAAAAATGCAGAGCTATCACACACAGGTGTTACGAGTCTGCGAGGTCCTTTTCATTCAGAGAACATATTGGCTCATTATGGAGATAAAAGTACGAGAGCGCTCTAAACCGCTCGGTCAGTTCAACTTCCACGCGGGACTGTCCAATCCAGCACAAGTATTTGTGCTTTACCAAGAAACCTTTTTGTGTTTTACTGATCATTTATCCTTCCTCGCATAGAGGAAATTTCTTGACACACACATGTAGTTATAAACTTATTGCAAAACATAAATTCTACAAGATATATTTCAACATTACAGCCCTCCCAGTTGTTTTATTCTTTAATAAAGTGAATTTTCGATTTTCGTGCTGAGGGTGAGTGGGTCAACTGTCGCCAGTGAGACAAAATATGAGAGTTGCAGCTGACACCAGACATTTTTCAACGTCACAAAGGATCACTAACTACTCTCTCAGGATTCCTACCTTATGGTGGAATCCACGTAGACGAGGAGGTAACACAAGAAGTAGAATAGCACAACAATCATCAGCATCTTAGCTGTCTTCCTCCTGTTTGATAACTGGTCATTCAGATTAACTCCGCCATGCCCTACAGCAAAGAAAGAGGAACTCGCGTCATTCGGGGTTCCTCGAGAACTGGTGTATCGCACGTACATAAGCAATATATGATTTCGCAGAAGTACTTCCGAAGTTGGACTGTTTTCATTTGGATCAGAACGGTGAACTTAGGTGAACTTTGAATGTTGAACACGGTGTCAAATAAGATTTGGAAAAGAAAGACGAGGAAATTCCAAACTGGATTTGCTATTAGTTAACATTAACTGATTGATAGGCTATATCTTTGTCTCGGACAAAAACAAATCATGAGTCAACAGCGTAACTTTACAAATTATACACTGAGGGTATTTATTTTTCATTTTTCTTTGACTTCGACGGAATATATACCTGCGCGAACAAGAAAAATACAGAATCGCCCTAAGCTTTGCCCAGACATGTTTCCGTTCCTGGAGATAGTGGGCATATCATAAAAGCGCCAAGTGCGTTTCATTTCACAGTGGCCTAGCAAGACCTTGAATTATTCCTGAACCCAGTCATACCTAAGACGTAAGAAACGGAACTTGTAGCTTCCTCGCTCAACGTTCAGCATTGACAAGATAAACCAATGACTGACTGACCAGGTGTCAGGATAATGTGCTTGCGACTTGGTATTTCGTACGCTCATAAACAGATTGTGTCACCTACGTCCCTACTAGGGACACCAGTGACACAAGCTGTTTGTGAGCGTAGGAATTTCGGTAAGGCAGCGCCATAAAAAAAGCGGCATTGGAACCGCTCTTACGCAACTTGGAATTATTGGACTCTACCTGTTGTATGGGATCTGATGAAAAAAAAAGCTTATCACGTTTAGTGACCGATAACGATTGGTCAATGGAAGGACGTCTCCAGCGAGCTCTACCGACTATGGGGACGTTGGACAAGAAATAACTTAATCATGTCAAGCCCTGGGAAGAGCACGCAACTGCTTGACAGAATCAATCGATAATTCACGTGTGTGGTTCTCGAATAGGCCACTAAACCGTTCTGATAATTATATTTGTTTGCTCGGATGCGAGGTCTGAATCTTGCCGAAAGGCATTGTGTGTGCATTGTGTAATTTATCTTGATACAGGATACTGTCAGTGAGTAAGCTTTCAATGCTTACTATATTATCTCTACCAAATCTGTCCCGCGTTGGCTCTCGCGGTTGTACGGGTTTGACTAACCCGGCATTTTCTCAAGTCAACTCCCAACAGGAATTTCGACCTACGGAGATTCCAGATTCCCATAGTCAAGTCTAACTTTAGGGATAGATTTCCACAAAACTTATCTTCGAATGCTTGACTCGTTACTTTCATTGTGAATGAAAAGCAAAATCAACTACTCCATTTTGTTTCAATACACGTAGGGAAAAGCAAGACTGTAATGTATTTTTACCTGCGGCACGCAGGTCTACGGGAGGCTCGCGTTGTTGTTGTTCTTCTTCTTCTTGTTCTTGTGACTTTTTGAAATGCGCATGCGCTAAGAGAGTGTGATCTCTGCCACACTTTTCTTTTCAACCTGCGATCTCACATGACAGCACTGTCTTCAAGCGCGTTTGAATTCATTTGCAACTATATTCGGTGGAATGATTTATTGCTTCGTTAATTATTATATATGAGAATAGTGTGAATAACGTCAAAGGACCTACGAAGTAGGGTAGGCATTAGGACTCCGCCACGCAATGAACTCTTGGACCCCCAGTTGAAATCCTGCCAATATTAAGATGGGCACGGCCCAAGTTAGAATCATCAGTGATTTTAATCAAAAATCACCAGAAACTTTCATCAAAAGTAGGTCCACTCGAAACATGCTGGCAACAGTCACCGAATGCACCTTCATGCCCAGTGTGAATAACGTCACAGGACATAAGAAGTAGGGTAGGCATAGATGCACGCTGAACTCTTGGACCCCCAGTTGAAATCCTGCCTATATTAAGATGGGCACGGCTCAAGTTAGATTCCCCAGTGATTTTAATCAAAAATCACCAGAAATTTTCATCAAGAGTAGGTCAGCTCGAAACATGCTGGTAACAGTCCCCTGATGCACTTTAATGCCAAAAATCAAGGTTCTAATATCAACGGTAACACTCAGATATAACATATCTCTCAGATATAACATATATAAATATTAATATTCATGTCACTGTTCCATTGTTTCTCTTGTTGTATTCCTCTTAAAATTTTGTACTCTGCCTTTGACTGGTGTTTGTACAATAAAATCTTGAATCTTGAATGCTTATTTTGCCGACAAAAGGATTCAGATGGACTCACTCATTACCGGACAATTTCAAATGGTAGCCCACTTCGAAGAGACAGAAATGACTATGTAGTATTCAATGAGTTGGACACCCCTGTGCGCGAACAATACCTCGCAGTCGTGCAGTTATATTGTGCACTTTCGGTTGCATGACATTTAGCAAATAGCTATTTTGAATGATTCTCTTTCAGAACACAGCCTCTCTATCCTCATTCTCGCAAGCCAGGGCCTTGATTCGCTGGTATTGATGTTCGCGTCCTCTTCCGCACTCAGAATCCCTTTAGAATGGCATTAATCACTTCCGTAAATTCAATACTTATGTGTATCAGCAGACAATGCGCAAAAACATATTACATTTGACATCATTCTCTCAAATCGGAGCCCATTTTTGCTAGAATTTACTGGTTCTATACAAAATTTACGTTACTTTGTCAATCAGTTTACGTCATATATAGCAGATACTGGCCATAAAAAACGATGTTGACCTCGTGCCCAAAAGCTAGGGCCTTTGTTTTCCTGGAGGAGATTTCGAGTTTGATTTTGATACTTCGCATTGACTTTAACTTGGCAGTCATTTTCGCGAATGCAACAATTTGATGTATCAAAAGATAATAACGAGAATTCGACATCATTCTCTTACACACGGACCTTGTTTGGTGAACTAGCCCCGAAACTTCGCACTTGAATCACCTTCGGAATGACAAACATATTCGCAAATTGAGCATAGGAAGATATCCATAGCTACTGACTAGAAATGTTTCTTGTTTGCAGAATTTGATTTTAAAGAAAAGAAATTAATAAAATTAGCAACCTTCGGAAAGGCTTGGCCGAACATGTCAGATGAGGTGATATTTCCTAAGAATGAAATAGTTAATCATTTATATAGAAGAAGCAAACCATGTCTTGGTATTGACTTGCTGCGTGGAAAAGAGTGGCAAGGAATTTAGTTCGCAGATGATAACGAACGTAAATGCAGAAACTTAATTATTTTAATCGAATATCAAGACTGTAACAGGCTTCAATTTGAATAGTGAAAAAATGTCATTATGCCTCTTGGACAGTTCGATAAAGCCTTAAATCCCATTCCGTAGTTTCACAGATCGAAGTGATAGACCTCATACTAAATTTATTGAAAAATAACTTTGAAGGAAATATAAATTTTCCATTTTGATCGGCAAATTAAGCGAGAAGGGAGACTGAAGAACGCAGATTTTCGCGCTATGACTAATTCCTCGAAATTTGTTTGGATTTCCGAATATTTGAAAGCCTTTTTGATTTCAAAAAGTAACGACTGACACGACTGAAACACTACTTTGGCATACACGATATTTGTACCAAAACATTGCCAAACCGATCATGGTGAGTTCGTCTGTCAATTCAGTATAGACGGCACGGCCGAGTCAAAATCGTCGGATTTTGAATGGGGAAAGTGAATATATATATATGGTATCAGAACTATTACGCAATCCCTACAATTGTGGGTTAAGTTGAAAACTACTTCCATTGGCATAAAAACACTGGCAGATGGCGCTTTTTTCTACAATTACCACTACCTCCGCTGATATGTCTTTCACTGTATTATTGCCACTGCCGCAGGTTTTGACTACAATGTAGTCATTTCTCACTTGTTTTATAACACTCTAAATGTGACGCTTTTAGATCGGTTGTAGCATGGAAGAATATCGATAAGCAACATTTTTCGTTCAAACAATCATGACAATGATATACCAACCTGATTCATGACGTAATAGTGGGTCTCTGTACCAGAGATGCCGTGCGATGGTGCTATAGGCCACGCCCATGATAACCAGAGGGAGTAAAAAGAAGACGACTATCGGTACTGCAAATATGGGCAGATACCGAAATCGGTAACTCTCATTCTTGAGTGAACAGTAAACCAAGAGATCTGTAGTACTGGCACGAAAGGTAGTATCTGCAATGATATGTGGTTATAACGCTCTATAGTCCGTTTCCACCTTAATCACGAGTTAGTTTATTAGAGACCTCCCCACCAAACATAGCGCGCTGCCATCGTGAAATATACATATTCGCTCTGAACATTGTTCGTTGAATCCTGATTAACCCTGTCTGGCCTGGGCTATTTGAGGTGTACCGCAGCCTGGGGAGGGGCGGAAAGTTCTCCCTCCTATTTATTTTCGCTTTCGCTAAGGCTAGAGGGCTGAAACTTACCACACTATATTATTGGGTCAAACTCTACAAAAAAAATGCAAAAACTCCAAGATGGCCGCCATAATGACGTCACTGTGACGTCACTTGTTCCAAGCCACCACATCTGCGACGGAAGTATTATATTGGTTCAAGGTGTCATATTTCAGATATCTTTGAAATGCACGTGACAATAAAATGTATACGAAAATACCACAAATAGACGAAAGCTCAATTTCAAACGTCAGCCGAGACTGTTTTGCGTCACTTTAGGCTCCTCAACGTACCGGTATAACACCTGATGGAGATACAACCGTGAAGTCACATTATGTTACTGGTCCTATGATAATGTGATAATGTGTTCACCATGTCCTAGAATATATACAACTTATATGCAAATTATACATTTACACTGACAATGCTCATTAAACTTTATGGTTCGTTTATCATCATTTGCCCTCCAGGAAAACGGGGCGGGTGGGCGGATTTGATTTAATATTCTTTATTTCTATTTCTAGTTGGGCACATCATATTCTACATTTGATGGCCAGGAAATGAAAAAAAGGGGGAAAAAACCCTCAAAAATGTTGAGGTAAATATGTATGGATAATATTGACAGATGGGGTGTGAGACGGTGTTGGGTCCAGGCCTAGGGAGGGTCTATTTCGACCTGCCCCCCCCCCCCATTAATTATTTTCCTTACCCTTTGAACCAGGGAGCTGAAACTTACCACACGTCACCATTGGGCCAATCTCCACCAAAAAAATGGCCGCTTTGATGACGTCACAGCGACGCCTGCATTGTTTTCCAATTTCCAGGCCATTATCTGTGACCAGTAGATTTCTGGTGAGCTCGGATAACGAAATATTACCTGCTGATTCTCATCTTTCCATAGTTTCGTAATAAAATTATTCTTTTCTCTGTCGTTACGACAGTACAGATTTTGACGTGCGTTAGACAGGGTGATCAGCTTGTATGTAAGCTGTCTATGAGCTAACGGTTTTGTTCTAGGATTTGGACTTCCGTAAACTAATTCTTTGGTTAATTAGTCACTGGGTAACTGATACGTCATTTCCTCTGATATTTTCAGAACCGGTTATGAACACGAGTCGGCCTTTACCAACAGCATATGTGCAATGGCATGCGTGGATCACAGGTAAGCATGGCTAACTTTGGCTCTATCGTTTGGCGACTGAAAATGGACAAGAATGGTGTGTATTCAAACATAAAAAGACAGTAAGATGAAAAAAATAAAAAATCAATTACTATAATTTATTTGCGCATGACTTTCGTTTGATCAAGCGACTTGAGCAACTCTTCTGAAGCGCGATGGTACGATGGCACGATGAAACGTTGGTACGTTGGTATGATGGTACGATGGTACGATGTGATGGTACGATGGAGGAATTTCCATCGTACCATCGCATCGTTAAATCGTTCCATCGCATCGTAACATCGTACCATCGCATCGTACCATCGCATCATGCCATCGCATCGGACCATAGGGCGATAGTACGATGATACGACATGGCAGATATCAGCCACCATACATTAGACCAATTCGATATAGAAAAACCCGTACAAGCGGTTTATCAGAGGTGAAATGTCAACACGGTGGAGCAAGGCATAAAACTAACTTCACACAAAAGCGGAATCCGGCCGGAGTTTGCTGAGAAGTGTACCACTAGAAATGGTAAACGTGACACATTTAACTGTAAAAAGTGTGGTTTCAAACATGCCATGAGGCTGTGCCTAGCTTTTCAGAAAATTACTTCCGAAAATGCTGATCAAGAGGAAACAGAAGAGTACTTGGAATAGACAACCCAAATACAGAAGATTTTGGAATAGATAATTTATTCATTAGAGCAGTTAACACGAAGAAAAAACCCCTGAATCTCGCCTGACTGAAATAAAGTCAGAATAATGTTTTGGAACTCATGTCGAATGTCGTGTTGAGTATTAACTCTGAAAATAAAACAGATATTTTCAACGAATATCCCAGTGTATTTGGTAGTTTAGGGTGTCTGTCTCAACAACACCACATTGACATTGATCCATCCATTTCACCAGTTGTCAACGCACCGCAAAATGTACCAGCCCCTCTTCGGAAGAAACTGAAGACAACACTAGAGGAATGGAATCACAAGGTCTCATCAGGAAAGTTGATGACGAGCCCACTGACTGGATCAATTCCATGTTCATTGTTGAAAAGCCGAAAACAGGTCAGCTTAGACTTTGCTTAGACCCTAAAAATCTTAATCAAGCATTTCGACATGACCTTTTTCAATCTCCAACAATTGGAGACATCACGACACGGACGTCTGGAGCAACAATTTTCTCAAAGTTAGATGAGAACCATGGGTATTGGCAGATACCACTTAACGAGGAGAGTCAACTTCTTAAGACGTTTTCTACGCCGTTCGATTTTGCTATTTGAGGACGCCGTTTGGAATCAAATCGGCAAAGGATGTGTTCCAAAAACGGATGACTCAGTACTTTGGTGACATCCCAGGGGTGGAGTCCGACATCGATGATAAATTAATTCGGGCTTTTAATTTTTACCTGTATATGGCGAGATTCTGCTGGTGGACGTTTCGTCCCCGAGGCCCGCCCCCTGTACGGACATTTTGGTCTTTGATATATGTTGGCATTGAAGGAAGTTGATGCTGGGTCGACATCGGGAGATTACATACTAGTCTTTTGTGTTAAATACCGTCATTTTCATCTGACGACGATACAGCTCACTAGTGCCCAGTGTACGAGTTGTCACAGCGACACAGTTCACCAAGTACCAATATACGAGTTGTCAGAGCATTTCCATCATAGCTCTCTAGATTTATATCTAATACCGCTTATGCCGGTGCTAGGGGTCGTGCGGTCATGTCATCCAAGTTGCCACATGAACAGGTACAATAAAAGCGTACCTGAGGTACAACACATATCACGAATCGTTAGATTCTTGGTATGTGCGTTAGAATAGGTTAACCAGAAAACTATACTGTGAAGGCATGTGGCTCTGTCAGTATGTCGGCACCTCTTCCCACTTCCCTTATATGCGTTGAAATTTTTACCTGTATAAGGCGAGATTCTGCTGGTGGACGTTTCGTCCCCGAGGCCCGCACCCTGTACAGACCTTTTGGTCTTTGATATATGTTAGCATTGTGGGAAGTTGATGCTGGGTCGCGATCGGGCCTTACAGACTAGTCTTTTGTTTTAAATGCCGTCATTTGCATCTGACGACGATACAGCTCACCAATGCCCAGTGTACGAGTTGTCAAAGCGACACAGCTCACCAATTACCAATATACGAGTTGTCAGAGTATTTCCATCATAGCTCTCTGGATTTGTATTTAATACCGGTTATACCGGTGCTAGGGGCCGTGTGGTCATGTCATCCAAGTTGCCATATGAACAGGTACAATAAAAGCGTACCTGAAATACAACGCATATCACGAATAGTTAGATTCTTGGTATGTACTTTAGAATAGGTTAACCAGAAGACAATACTGTGAAGTCATGTGGCTTTGTCAGTATGTCGGCACTTCTTCCCACTTCCCTTATATGCATTGAAATTTTTACCTGAAAATGGCGAGATTCTGCTGGTGGACGTTTCGACCATGAGGCCCGCTCCCTGTACAAACCTTTTGGTCTTTGATATATGTTGGCATTGTGGGAAGTTGAGGCTGTGTCGACATCGGGCCTTTCTGACTAGTCTTTTGTGTTAAATGCCGTCATTTTCTTGTGACGACGATACAGCTCACTAATGCCCAGTGTACGAGTTGTCACAGCGACATAGCTTACCAATTACCAATATACGAGCTGTCAGAGCATTTCCATCATAGCTCTCTAGATTTGTATCTAATACCGCTTACGCCGGTGCTAGGGACCGGGTGGTCATGTCATCCAAGTTGCCACATGAACAGGTACAATAAAAGCGTACCTGAAATACAACACATATCACGAATCGTTAGATTCTTGGTATGTGCGTTAGAATAGGTTGACCAGAAGACTATACTGTGAAGTCATGTGGCTCTGTCAGTATGTCGGCACCTCTTCCCACTTCGCTTATATGCGTTGAAATTTTCACCTGTCTATGGCGAGATTCTGCTGGTGGACGTTTCGTCCCCGAGGCCCGCCCCCTGTACAGACCTTTTGATCTTTGATATATGTTGGCATTGTGGGAAGTTGATGCTGGGTCGATATCGGGCCTTACAGACTAGTCTTTCGTGTTAAATGCCGTCATTTTCATCTGCCTACGATACAGCTCACCAATGCCCAGTGTACGAGCTGTCACAGCGAAACAGCTCACCAATTATCAATATACGAGTTGTCAGAGCATTTTTATCATAGCTTTCTAGATTTGTATCTAATACCGCTTATTCCGGTGCTAGGGGCCGTGTGGTTATGTCATCCAAGTTGCCACATGAACAGGTACAATAAAAGCATACCTGAGATACAACACATATCACGAATCGTTAGATTCTTGGTATGTGCTTTATAATAGGTTAACCAGAAGATTAAACTGTAAAGTAATGTGGCTCTGTCAGTGTAACCGGTCGTAGTGTATGGATTAAGGATTGAAGTCCAAACACAGGCTACGGGGTGTGAGTCTTGTTGCTGTTTTATCCAGTATGACAAGTCAGAATAAGGTTGAATAGGACACCCTGTAATAACAAACAATAATACAAATAAATACACAAATAAACCATAATATCTTTACGGACAGTAACAAATAAACAATACATCTTTAGTGCGTTATGGCTTATCATAGAAATAAAATATTACACATTCACAAATAATATACTGCATTAAACTCGTATATGTATGAGTCAAGACTAATCAATTAATCTCAATTCTGTCAAGAGCAATAACTCTTAACAATGTACCATTATATAAATACTCCAATGAAATGTATTCTTCTTAATAGAGCGTGAGCTGCCAAATGACAGAGAACACATTATATATATAAACCAGAATAATCACTACAGAATATGCGTGACACAAGATAAATAAGGCATATGCCTACCCTGTGGGTGACACTGGGGTGTATCCAAACTATATGAAATCCAGTTCACTTCCAGAGGAATGACCAGGAATCTAAATAAACATAAGGCTAGATTATAATACAATTTCCTAGCATCCAACAATATAATATACATACAGTACAGAACATTAAGCCACAGTAAAGCAAGTTTATGCATTACCAAAATATATGATCCAGTAGCAGTAATTTACTATGCAACAAATAGCCATACGCACACACAATCACACATCATACAATCATTCATTCTGGGACGAGAGATTTACTTAGCTAGTTCAAATTAAATACAAACTCTATAGCTAATTTACCAAAATATTATAGCAAAATAAAAATGAGACAAAAATGTTAAACAGCAAGACACTAACCTGCAGATATTCTGTGAACAAAATCCAGTCTGTAAATGTCAGTCCATTTGGTCACAAATATCATGAAACATATCCTGTGCTGTGCAGTAAGCAGTGTTAAATGGCAAGTGGTATCAGAGGGTGCACAGTTAAATAGCCATATAAAACAATAGTACTTCCCTAAACGAATTCCCTTTAAACCTGAAACAAATGTAAGACCCCCAAGCTATTAACAATTATATAATGGACAACCTTGTCCCCACTTCAGACACTAGGTACTACCTCACACCTAAGCCAACTGCAATTCAACTTGAGGTGAAACACTCTAAAAAAATATCTGCCACATACCTGACACATAATTAGCTTACAATACATTAAAATACAAACAATATACATCGGCCACATCAGAATGTCGGCACGTCTTCCTACTTCCCTTATATGCGTTGAAATTTTTACCTGTATATGGCGAGATTCTGCTGGTGGACGTTTCGTCCCCGAGGCCAGCCCCCTTTACAGACCTTTATCTCACCAATGCCCAGTGTACGACTTGTCACAGCGACACAGCTCACCTATTACCAATGTACGAGTTGTCAGACCATTTTCATCATAGTTCTCTAGATTTGTATCTAATACCGCTTATGCCGGTGCTAGGGGCCGTGTGGTCATGTCATCCAAGTTACCACATAAACAGATACAATGAAAGCGTACCTGAGATACAACACATATCACGAATCGTTACATTCTTGGTATGTGCTTTAGCATAGGTTAACCAGAAGACTATACTGTGAAGTCATGTGGGTCTGTCAGTATGTCATCACCTCTTCCCACTTCCCTTATATGCGTTGAAATTTGTCCAAGTCTGAACACGAAACGAGACTGAAATCTGCACTAGATTGATGCCAAGTGATTCATCTTACACTGAAAAGGGAGAAATATGAGCTTGGGGTACCCGAAACAGACTGTGTAGGACATCGACCAACACGAGATGGAGTCAAACCGGATGATTCCAAAATCGAGGCTATAGACTCGTATGCCGCTGCCAGAGGACAAGAAAGAGGTAGAACGTTTGAATCTTGGGGCAGCAGATATGGTGTAACAATGCACCACCTGTCTCGAATACAGAAACTTCAATCAGAAAGAGCGAATGATTTCTTCACCAATACCTAGCAAACCATGGGAAGTTGTCACCGCGGATCTGCTAACCGTGGACAACACTAACTATTTAGTAATCGTGGATTACTACCCACGGTTCTTCGAAGTCGCGAAATCCGACAAAGATACAAAGAGTTCCACTGTCATCACTCCTAACAAGTCCATATTCGCGAAACTTGGTAAACTAGGTGAAAAGTGACAATGGACCGTAATACATAGCGGACGAGTTCAAAGAATTCGCGAAGAAGTGGGGAATTGTACGACAACCATTCCCTACCACCCACAGCTAAATGACCTAGTGAAGAAAGCCGTGAACACCTCAAAAACTTTGATTCGAAAAGCCAAATCTTGGATTACTGGAGTACAGGAACACACCTATGGATGAGATTGGATCACCTGCCCAAATGCTTACGGGTCGCAGACGTCGATTCATTCTACCAAAGACTAATGCTCAATCTGGTACGATTAATCCACTAACCGTACAAAGCAAATGGCGAAGAAACAGCAACAGCAGATGTTTCACTTCGATCGAGGCTCAAAAATTCTACCAACTTTGTACACTGGTGACATTGTCAGAATCCAGCAAGATGGTCTCTGGAAACCAGCCACTGTTACGGGTCAATGAAGGTGACCACGATCTTACGTTGTGGAAACACCAGTTGGGGAAACGTATCGACATAACAGACGTCACCTAATGCCAACACGAGAACCGGATCGATATCAAAACCGAATCACTGAGGAGCCGAATCGACGAAACAACCAACAAAGTCTCCAGCCCCGTTACCTAACGTTAAGTTATCATTCAATCAATCAATCCGGAACTTGTCCAAACCACAAGTGGTCGAGAAATCCGGAAACCAGCCAGATTCAATGACTTCTGTGATTTCTGGATATGTGATTGATTCCGGGGTATGTGATCCATGGATTTGTAATTCCATAATGTGACAGTTCAGGATCACTGTTAGTTGTTCTTAAGTGCTTGCTCTGTCATTAAGAATTCGAATTGAGATTATGTTCATTTGAAAAGAACTGTGAAATGAAGACACTGAGAAGGTTCCTGTTTTGAACCAATTGTTTAATATAAGTTCGACAGAACATGACATTTATTTAAAACAGACTCTAGATGACTGCTTCTGAATATTATTTATATATTTATTTTGTCTTTATTCAATAAATTACCAACGAACCGATGACCAATTACAGGTCATTAAAACGTTATATATTAACTGTAACAATAATATACCGGTCAATTCACATTGTTATTTTAAAGGAGAGTTGTAATGATATGTGGTTATAACGCTCTATTGTAAAGTCCATTTCCACCTTAGTCCCGAGTTCGTTTATTAGAGACCTCCCCACCACGAATTTGTACAAGCGCGTCTTTGGCTACCATCTTGAAATATACAGTTTCGCTCTGAACATTGCTCGTTGTATCCTGATTATTGTGGAAGCTATAAATCTAGGGACATAATCTTACAGTACCTGTCTGCACAAGAAAAAGATCCGGCGTGGAGGCCCCTAAGGCTATCAGCCAAATGAACACGATGGTTAGTCTCACGCACCAAGGTCTGCGCCTGGTTCGGAATGGTTTGCGAATGACCATACATCTGTCCAGGCTGATCGTGGTCAGTGTTAAAGATGACACATAGATCGACACTCTCTGCAAAATATAATTATATCCATTGAATCGTTCCCTCAGCTCTAATCCTCGTCTTTCTTCAATCCCCCCTCCCCAGGTTATAACGCCACAACACCCTCCTCAGGTTATGCCACCACAGCCCCTTCCCCAGGACCACATGAAACGGTAGCGGAGAGCCTGTGCGATAGCATAGCCTGGGGAAGAACAGAACCACTGTACAGTAGAGTATAGCCAAGATGACAGCAGTACAGGGGGGAGATTAGAGCGGGGACAACAGTAAAGCCTGAAGAGCGGTGGCTCCGGGAGGACTAGAAGACAGCAGGGCCTAGGGGATAGTAGGGCACAGGGCCAGTAAAGCTTGAAGGGTGGTAGTGCATAGAGATAGTAGAAACTGGAGATGAACCCAGAAGACAGTAGAGCCCGGGGATCAATCATAGAGTACGTTAGAGCTTGGCTGAGGGTAGAACCTGTGGGACGTTAGAAACTAAAGGACAACATGACCTGAGGGAGAGTAGAGCCCAGGCCAAACTAGAACCTGAATGACAATAGTACGTGGAGAGAGAGAGAGAGTAGAAACTGGAGTACAGACGGATCCGGAGGGAGGGAGAGTTCAGATGACGGTAGATAAATAGATAATCTTTATTTTAAAACTCGATAGCTTCATAGGCATATTAAACCTCTTTTTCATGAAGGTCGAAAACAATAAAATATAGCAATGGAAGAGAATTATAAACAGTATAAGGTAATCATATAGTTATACTAATCGAATAAAAAACATTCTGTAATATTAATTCGCAATATAAGGAGTAACATGCTTTTAAAAAATGAGTAAATAAGTAAAAATAAAAATAAAGATAAATAAAAAAATCACAACGAATGGTTTTAAGAAAGAAGTAATGAATGCTTCAATATATAAAATAAATACTGACACTGTCGTTAGACTAGAAATAGGAATGTATATCAAAAATAGATGTACATGTCTAAGTATATTAAGATGGGCAATAAGAGCTAGCGGCTAAAAATTGTGAAAATAAATGATTTTTAGATGCAGTTCTAAAAGCGCCGATGTTATCTATCACTTTAATATGACTTGGCAGATTGTTAAAATCAGATAAACCAGTGGTTTGGATTGAGCGCTTAAAAAATTCAGTCCGAGCCCTAGAAATACGCAGTGAATGTTGAGTGAAAGAAAGATCTTTGGCGTATAATTCTCAAACATAGCCGATACATACATTGGGGCTAAATTGTGAATAGCTTTAAAAACAAAGGTAAGTCGATTCACTTTCAGCTCATATGCTAATTGTAACGAATTAAGTCAGATGTAAAGGTCTTTAATGTGTTCAGAGGGATCGGAATCTAGTATAAGTTTCATGGCACGACTGTGAATGCGCTCTAAGATATACAGGTTGGAAAAAGATGTAGTACCCCATACATTAGAACAATAAGACAATTGTGGCAAGATAAAGCAATTTCTACCTTGCAAAGGTAAAAACTTTCTAATCCTAGCTAAAAGGTATAACTTTGGACTTGTCTTAGTCTCTATAAGTTTGGCATGCTTAAACCAGTCCAGATTATTGTTAATGACAACACCAAGCAGTTTTTCTAACTGAACTGTTCCTAAACTTGTGTTGCAAAGCGTAAAATTTAAATCAGTTCTGTCCAAATGACAGATTCTGGCTGGTTTTGACAATCATTGCTTTGGTTTTGGTACAGTTGGGTTACAATTTGCTATCAGAACACCATTGACTAGAGGAGAGCAGATCGTCATTGAAGCAATAGATCATCAGTTCAAGCGATTTGCCGGAGACAGATATTGTATTATCGTCAGCAAACTTTAAAATGTAGTGGCAAATTATTTGTATAGATTATAAATAGAAGAGGACCCAGAATGGACCCTTGGGGAACACCTACATCAACATTAACAACATCAGAGTAGGTTCCATTAAAATCTTCAGATTGTTTCCGCATGTGTAAGTATAATTGGAAAAAGGAAATAGATTGATCAGTGGAATCATGCAATTCAAGTTTGGTTAAAAATTTGTCATGATTAACAAGATCAAAGGTCTTGCTACGGTCAAGAAAAATGTCACCGACAACGGACAGCAGAGAGCGGGGGGTCAAACCATGAGGACGGTAAATCATGGGGGACAGTAGAACCCGCGGTACAAGCTTAGACGGTAAAGCCTAGAGGACATTAGAACATGGCGGACTTTAAAGCATGGAAGAAAGCAGAACCTGGGCAGTAGAGCATGGTGACAATGAAGTCCAGGGACAGTAGAATTTCGGGAACAGTAGAACCTGGAGTAGAGGGCAGCAGAACATGGGCAGTAGAGCCTGAGGACAAAATAATCTCGGGGACAGTAGAACATGGAAGATGGGTAGAACCTAAAGGACATTAGAATCTGGACGATAGTAGTGCCGAGACGACGGTAGAGCCTAGAGGGCAGCACAACCTGGGCAGTAGAGCATGAGGACAGTAAAGTTCAGTGAGAGTAGAATCTCGAGGACAGAAGATCGTGAAAGACGGTAGAGCCAAGAGGATAGCAGAACCTGGGGCAAAAGAGCATGACGACAATTAATTCCAGGGACAGTAGAACCTAGAAGATGGTAGAAACTGGATGACAGTAGAAGATGGAGGATGGTAGAGTGTAGAAGCTCTAGTGTCTACACAGTGAACGGGGTCATGGAGTAAATTTTGTCCTGCCTCAGTTATGCCCCTTGGCTGTGCGTGAAAATCATGATTGAATAACGCGAGGAATTCTGCGGTTGGGTCAACCCCACCTATTTTTTCTCCTTTTCAATTTGCCAAGGGACCTGGTAACACGGGACAGAAGTTTAATTGAAATCTCTAGCTATTACAGATTTTTCTGGAAATTGGGCCGAATTTGACCATTTTGCTATGAAAAATGAAGCAAGCTTGAAGGGCAATATTCCAGATTCAGTTTTCCATAACATATCAGCGCTGTGTCTTAAAGTAATAGTTTAATCAAGCTCTTTCTGAGAATATATACATATAGGTGATTTGGGTTGAAGATTTTATGACAATTAGTGACCGAAAAGCAGATCCGTGGTCTATTCCATGCCGAATAGAAGACAACCTGGAGTGGAACCTTTAGACGGCAAAGTTCAGGGACAGTGGAGTCTAGAGGACAGTCGAACTTGGATGATAGCAGAACCTGGAGGACAATAGAACCTGCCGAACAATAAAACCTTGAGGACTGTCTGAAGACAGCGGAGCATGAGAGAATGTGGACCTGGCGGAAAAGCAGTACCCGCGAAGAGTAGATCGTGATGAAAGCAGACTTCGTGGACAGTACAGTCTGGGGGGTAGAACCTTGAGGATTGAGAACCTAGACAGTAGAACCTGTGGAACAATAGAACTTATCGACGTAGATCTGGGGAACTATAGAACTTTGGAAACCGTAGAGACTGGAAACAGTAAAACGTGGGAACATTATACCCGGAGGAAAGCAAGAGCCTGTGTGGCATAAGTCCATGGGCTGAGGAACAGGAGAGCCAAGGAAACAGTACTTGTAGAGTAGGGTGGGCATCGTGCAGACTGTAGGACACCGGAGCTCCTTGGGAAGTGGATGTGCGAGAGTAGAGTTAGCGTGACAGTAGGATTTAGCGGACAGACAATATTGGGATGTATTCCCCTGCTTTGGGGTGAGAGACTTACAGATTGATAACAATTGTGCCTGGGTGACACAAGAATAGAGCCAGAGGGTTGATATGGAAAGTAGAGCCCGGGGACTGGAGAAATTGCAAGAAGGATCTATACTATACGTGAAAATATTGTATATATAATAATCGAAGTTTATAGCTATTTCAGACAATCCCGTATACGGAGACGCGGGAGAAGTGGTGGTGGTCAATTACGATATTTGGTGGTCAGGCGTCTTTGAAAAAAAATATCTCAATACAAACACAGCTATATTCTCGAAAGATACGTGCTGTCAGTATTTTTCAAGGATGGAATATAAACTGAAAACGCGATAACCCTATCGTCACTGAGCAAATGTGATGACCGTACCATCACTGAGTAAATGTGATGATTCTATCGTCACTGAGTAAATGTGATAACACTATCGGCAATGAGTAAATGTGATAACACTATCGTCGCTGAGAAAAAGCGATAACCCTATCGTCACTGAGTATTCATTCGTGGACATAATTTCCCAAGCCAAATGTCCAGAATATTGAAGGAAGGAGGGAGGGAATTAGGCCTAATGTCACACTCAAGTCTGTTTCACTCATATGGTGATAGTCAGTTTGGTTGGGTGAGGAAGCCGGAGTACCCGGAGAGAACCACCGCCCTTCGGCAAGTAACTGACAAACTTTCACACATGGACCAGCTGGGCTCGAACCCGTGCCGGTTCAGTGGTGTGAGGCTACCGGTCACCAGCGAAGCGCCTTAGGCCACTCGGCCACCGAGGGCCCCGCCAGAATATTGAATTCATCGCTGCTGATGCTCTGCTACTACTATGTTCGTATAGTACTACTTTTGGAAGCCTGGTTGGTATAACTCTGTGATCAAGCAGACTGACGAGAAAGGGATGTTGGAAACCTGGTTGGTATAACTCTGTGACATAGCAGAGTGACGAGACAGGAATGTTGGAAGCCTGGTTGGTATAATTATATGACCTAGCATAGTGACCAGACAGGAATGCTAGAGAGTGATTTCCTATTTACAGAACTATGATTGATGATCGATACGGGAATGATATTAAGGAGACTCACAGATCAATAATAATTGTGGAAGCCTGTTGCATCCATTCGAATTTGACCGCCTAGTTTTGAAATTTTGAAAACAATCAAAGAAAATAAAGCTCGCTAATTTCAAATCTAATCCGCGATTTTCCAAACGCAATTTGAGAAACCCACAACCTGAAATATCAAGTATTTTAAACCAAGATCCAAATTTCAGAATGAGAACCCGAATACTTGAAGGAAAGCGAAAACCCAAGTCTAAAGCACACAAATAAAGTGCTAAAGGCTGAGCATAGGAGAGGCGTTGCACACTGTCTTTGTCGTGTCAACTGCAACATGGTGAACACGCCCTCTACCGTTCGCATGCATTTAGTTTTCCCGAACATTTCAATGCGTTTTAATATTTTTCCTATTTCCAAGATTTCAGGTTTCTGACTCTGGAATTCTTGCCTTTTACGTCTCTCTTCTTGTGTTTATTTTTCTTGTTTTGTAGTTTCGCCTTGTTTTGTAGTTTCGCCTTTTTTCTAAATAATTTTGTTTGGAAGTATAATTTCCTTTCAAATTCTCGGTGTATTCGCCATCGAATTTCCAGCCGTATAGCAACACATCGAGAATCGAATGTGGGTGTCTAAGTCTGATCTTTAGTGGCAAAATAAATCCAATATTGTGAGCTGAACGATGTGTGTCGACATTAGAATTTGACAGCTTCCCGCAGTATGGTAATATAATTTCCTTAATATACACATTCAAATCGACATTGGATGTTTGCTGGTAATCCATAGATGCATCATACGTAGCCTATTCATTCATCATCCGTTCAAACCTGTCACAATAAAACATAACGTCCCTATAGTATTGGAGCATCGAGTCCGATGCTCGTCGAAAAAACGAAACATTCTTGACGTTCTGTTGGGAAGTCGAACTGCTAATGACAATATCATGTACGTAATATATATTATGAAAATTATTATTATTATCATTTCCGCAAACGTCACCCAGATACATTTTAACTGGAATAAAATGCCAAATTAGCTATATGTATAAACTTGGGTCTCATGTATACAGTCCTGGATCTACAGCTTCGTGCAAACCCAACAGCGTTGAATGATCACTGCAAGCCAACTTGATGGTCTTCCCATCACATGTCTGTAACTCATTGTAATCGAGCATTTTTTCCTCAAAACTGTGAGATCGTTATCACAACTTGGAATGCCTCTCCATCAGACTTCGACTACAGTCAGTTCCAACGTCTCATACCGAGGCCGTGTAAGCCCTGACCCATTTCACCCTTCCTTTCAACATCTTTCGAGCTAATGTTAATAAGACCACTGGTAAATGTAGGCATTAATCACTGTCAATAGATATATGTGTAGGCCTACCATTGGTAAAGCTCAATAGACAGGAAGTGTCACTGCATTGATACGAAATTGTAAAGCCAGTGAACCTCTATTAAATCTATCGTAAAATGTGAATAAAATATAATCCAAGGCGTGAAACTGATGATGGCATTGACACCACCTTGTAAGAGCCCGGTCGATATGTTTGGTCAATTTGTCAATCAAAGTAGGATTCATTCCAGGTTCTTCAAAATATAAATCACATCACCGTTTAGACTGGTTACATGATATTATAAGATGACGAAATATTTCAATTGAGGTGATTCAATAGTCTAAATAATAACGAAGAAACATAATGAAGAACAGCAGCTCAGCAATCCCCCAAAAGGATTGGTGATACCACAGAGGAATGGGACCCCATAGATTGTTGATAGTCCCATAGTGGATGGATGATCCTATAGAGGGTTGGTGCTCCCATACTGGATGGGTGGTCCAAGAGTGGCTTGGCGCTCCCATAGTGGATGGGTGATCCTATAGAGGGTTGGTGCTCTCATAGTACATGGGTGAACCTATAGGGGGTTGGTGCTCCCATAGTGGATGGGTGATCCTATAGAGGGTTGGTGCTCCCATATTGGATGGGTGATCCTATAGAGGGTTGGTGCTCCCATAGTGGACGGGTGATCCTATATAGGGTTGGTGCTCCCATAGTGGATGGGTGATCCTATAGAGGGTTGGTGCTCCCATAGTGGACGGGTGATCCTATATAGGGTTGGTGCTCCCATAGTGGATGGGTGATCCTATAGAGGGTTGGTGCTCCCATGGTGGATGGGTGATCCTATAGAGGGTTGGTGCATCCATTGTGAATTGGTGATCCTATTGAGGGTTGGTGCTCCTATAATGGATTGGTGATCCCAAAGAGGGTTGCTAATCCCATAGAGAGTAGGTGATCTCATAGGGGATTGGTAACCCCACAGATGGTTGGTAATCTCATAGGGGGTTGATGATCCCATAGACGGTTGGTGGTCTCATAGAGAATTGGCGGTCCCATAGAGGAGTAGTGGTCCCACAAATGATTGGTACTCTCATAGAGGGTTGGTGACTTCATAGAGCATAATTGCCGTACATATCTTCATCCATCAGGACAGGAGCGAGATGGTATGTTCATATTACAGTATGGTATTAAAATCCTCAATCAATATTTGATGGACAGACAAGCTTGCCGAGTGTGGTTGTTGAGGTTCCTCAGTTTCGTTAACCAGAATCACGCTGCGTTTTCGGGCAACAACCAGCCTCGTTACCAAAGTTATCAGATTTCAAATTACCCCCCCCCCATCCCACCAAACTTTCTGCGATATCTCCAGAATGCCAAAAAATGGAGAGCTGAAACTCGTGATCTTATAGGTTATCAAACTGCGGTGATTTGAGCCTATTTGCATAACCTCAGGAGCAGAGGATCATGGGTAAATTCAAAATGACGACCATGTGAGGTACCAGAAAAAGTGATGTTTTCGTCATATTTCTTCAGATTTTTTGCTTTTCTGTACGGAAAAGTGGGTAAAACTTATTTTATTTCATATCAGATTATTATTGGCTAATTTATCAAGCAGTTTTTGCGCAGAAAAAAAAAAAAAAAAAAGATTTTGACCGAAAAATCGTCCAAAAATGCTATTTTGAAAATGAGCTCACAGTGACGTCATCATGGCGGCCATTTTGGATTCTTTTACAATTTGTTGTAGAGCTTTACCCAAAGATATAGTGTGGTAAGTTTCAGCCCTCTAGCCTTAGCGATGGCGAAAATATGTAGGGTGGGACACTTTCTGCCCCCCCCCCCCCAGGTTGCGGTACACGCAAAATCGTCCAGGCCAGATAGGGTTAAGCTTGATAATTCATACTTTAGGCTGGCAATGGTGTCTCTCATCCGCCATGGTACACCGCATTACATTAGGCATTCAGCATTGCAGTAGGCATTACGCATTACAGTAGGCATTATGCACAGTGAAATGCGATAGAGAATAAACAATTACTTTATTAGAGTAAAATCCCAGTTGTCCGTTCTCGGATATACAGGATGGTAAGTCTTATATTGTTGAGACCATTTGTATCACATACACTACCGGGTAATATTAGGGATCTCCTGCAATTATGCCGGTAGATACACTGTTGCGATATTAATACTTGCTACATCAATGAAGTTCCCCCACTTTGTAGATCTCCATGTGATTTCTGGTAACATCCATGAAGCTTATTAAAGAGTCCAAACAAGACGTTGCGAAATACAGCTCTCAGTGGAGCGAAATACAGCTCTCATCGGCGCATACGATGCTAGTTGAGTGTAAACGTATAAACCCCTACCGCCAACCCCGCTCACAGTTCGACACTGATCGCCAGTGGTAAAATAGAAGAGTGACAGATATAAATGCCTACCTGTAAATATTTGGTGACTTTACACATTGCCAGTCCAAGAAACCAAGTTTCCGTCATATCTTCGACCAGGGTGACGGGAAGACAAAATAGGATCACCAGGAAATCGGACAGTGACAAGTTGAATATGAATATGTTCGTGACTGTCCGCATTTTTCTGTTGCGTATAACGGTAAAACAGACCAAAAAATTCCCCACAATGCCTACTACGAAAATGACAACAGAAACAAAGATGGCAATCCATTCGTGCCACTTGGGTATAAGAAACACGTATATAGCTTTTACAAGTTCCTCTCTCGTACGGTAACAATCGTCCGAGTTGTACCCATCTGTCTGCACACAGACGGGCTCTGGATTACGTCCATAACACCACGTTCCGTTGGCGCTTGCATTAATACGACAGCTCATGTTTCTAAGCTTGCCTCGTAAACGTATGAAATTAACAATGATACGATAATACCAGAAATTGAAAGAAATTTACGAAAAATGTTCCGGTTTGAAAATAATTTCAACTTAGAACCGCGATAGGCAGACACAGGCACAGATAGGCCTAATACCACCACATGGAGAGACTACTATGACAGTGCTCGTTTCACTGCAACGCGATTCGATCGAGACTTGTGTTTCGTTCCTACTGTGTATTATACAGCTTGTGAGAACACAGCTTGCCAAAGATGACACTAAACACGTCTGTATCCATCGATTGAATTCAGCAGAGCCAATAGCAATGTATGATTTCAATGACACCGTGGTCCTTTCATCTGTACTCTTCAACGTTACCACGCCTACATGACAGGGCTATTTTGGATCCAGTAACTACATCGTGAGGACAGTAATTTCATTAGTCACCTTGATGGGGTCGCATTAATTTTTTCGAAGCAAATTTCAGCAAAGGTTTGGTTCAGTATTTCGATTGTATCATTTTTTGGACTGCGCCAGTTATAGCTCGCCAAGCCCTATTGAATACACATTGTCTTTCTTCTGCCGGCTTTCGTTATTTAGTTCCTTAATTTTTCAACAAATTGAGCGAATCCTCCCACATTTCACAAGGATAACTCTGAATCACGCAAATGTCTTGTACCAAAGTTGAGGTCAGTAGTTCAGCGGTCAAGGTCGCTGTGGCCTAAAAATCAGAAACTACTGAAAATCGCATTTTTGTTTACTCCATAAAGTAGTGTTGAGAAATACAAAATGGTGTTGAGTCCAGTTCAACACCATACAATAGTGTTGGTCAACACCAAAAGGGTGTTGAAAATGACTGAACAGCATATTTTTGTGTTCACTGATAAGTGCTGATAATTGCTCAACGCCAATTATAATGGTGTTGATCAACACCTTTTTTTGGTGTGGATCAACACCTTTTTTTTCTGGTTGTGTACGGTACATCGGTTCGTTCAAGCTGTTCAAGTTAAGTCACCTTGACCCAAAAGCAATTGTGTTAGAGGGGTTGTCTTTCTTTTCACTAGAAAAATAATGAGCATAAAACAGAAATAATGGGAATGTCAGAAAAGGTGTGCTTCAGATGTAAGAAAGTAGGAATTGCAGACATCTTTAGACGATGTTCATTTGTATCGTTCTACATCTCCTCCTCACCAATTGGAAAAAAATATAACTGACAACTGATAATCAAAGAAAATTGAAACAGCAGCCTGAACCGCGTCGCATATCCGGTCAGTTGGGTTCCCCGAAGTCCATAACTTTTCTGCATTGGTGCTGGACGTTTTTTGTTGAGAAAAAAACATGGCATGATAGACAAGTTCATGTGACAGAAGAGATATGATGAAAAAATGTATAATTTATTATGCACACATGAAATGTTGTTACAACATTATCCCCATCATATGATGGATCATCAATTTTTAGTTTTCTGTACAATTCCACGCGAGGTTGGTGTTGATAATAGCATAGACGATAACGAAATGTCTCTGCTCAGACCGCTATAATCATGTCTGTCAGGAATGTGGTACATACAGTTCCGTTATGGTTTCACGATGGTTTCGTCGCTATATTATGGTGTTCTATTTCGGTCATTTTTGCGTCGCGCGTCGCGTTCTTATAATGTTAAGAGATAGAACACGACGCGACGTCGCCCTTTTTGAAAGCGACGTGGACAAGGCGTAGCCCTTTCTATCGCGCGTCGTTTTTATCAACGCGACGCGAAGGTGACGTCGCCCACGACGCCGTCTTTCGCCGGCGTCGTCGCCCTTCCCGTCGTGCGTCGCGTTCTTCTTATCAGTCGCGTATTATAATATTAGTACTTCTGCACACTTCAAATTATCCGGCATTTTCACAATCGTACTAGACGTTTGACGGCAATTGAACTCAAAATTCAGGGCGAGTTCTTGGAGTTCGGATACGTTGCTCTTAACTGCTGGGATCCTTTCCTCAATTTCAAGAAAACTTCAAATCTCGTTGATATACACTCTCAAAGCAATTCAGGGATTTTGTTCCAGGTTTTGTTCAGGCCATTTGACGACAATTGTGTTTCAAGGAGGAAAATAAGCAGAAATATTTGAATGTTTCTTGAAATCGAGGAAAGAACCTCTGCAGTTAAGAGCAACCTACCCGAACTCGTCCTGAATTTTAGGCTCAGTCGTCTACACTGCGAAAAATATTGTGCTGAAATGGCTTCAACACAAAATATTTTGTTCTTTCTGAGACTATAGGACTCTCTCTCTCTCTCTCTCTCCGCTAAATTGAAAGCACTACAATCTGTCGGAACGTGACAGGTTCAGTACCGGTATACACTGTTGGACAGCACTAAATAAAAGGATATTTTCATCGGCCTGGTCAACGTGGTCACATAAGGAGGTATACTGTAAGAATATATGAATGAAAGTACTCAAGAGTACTATTGTCTGGAACAGTAATGGATGTGCAATATCGATTCGTTGCTTCAGAATAGCGTACATCTATTTCGATTTTCGGGAGTTTCCGAATTGTCAGCGTAAGAGTTATTTTGCCCCTGCCCGCTAGTGGTGACTCGAGTCAAGGAAGACAAAATATGTACTCAATAACATGAAAAGAGATAGGGTGCAATAAGCCTTTTCGCGGTTACAAGAATCGAGAGTGATCTAGAGTTCGCTGTGTGAAATGAGTTACCTGTATCTCTATATTCAGCATTACAAAGGCATGAAAACAAATACAGTTTGCCATACACTGTCGCAGAGAATACTTGAGCTCCTTGATGAAAGATAACATGAACAATCTTTGCGCTGCTAATTATATGGGCAGGAGGCCCAGGATTTGTTACCACGTCATTTGCCATTGTTATGAGAGCCGGCAAATAATACCTATGCATACAAACAATTGCATAATCCATAAACTGGCAAAATAAGAACAGTTAGACCTGGAAGCTTCATCCTCACTATAAAACCTGTAGTTTACTGTGACCTTTGAATACACAATCGGAAGCATGAGTGCTGCTAGCTTCACCTGATTGCCTCGTAATACAATAGTTGCTGAAAAAGAACGATGGCATGGCTGTAGACATGATTCAGGTGGAGAAGGGCCAGGATTAGTTTCTATATCATTCGCTAGGCATATCAAAGTGGGTAAATAATACTTGCATATGAATAAATGCATAATCCATCAACTTACAAAGAATGAACACCTGGATCTGACCTCTTCTGCATTGCTATACAACCTGTAATTGATGGTAACATTTGTAATCCAATTATGTAAAAAGGCAAAGAGTCTGGCCAACTTTGCTTGTTGAATTTAGCAATTTATGAAATGTTTGCCAATTTTCTCTCTGTACTGATCAACAGCAAAATCAGAGGCCAATTTTCAAGATTCTAAATCTGTTTTGTACAGTATACCAGTACCTGATAGCAAGTAAGCAAAATAATCAATTCCAAACTTGTCAACTCCAAGATATTCAACTCCAAGATATTCAACTCAAAGATAGATATTCAACTCCAAGATAGATATTCAATTCCAAGACAAATATTCAACTCCAAGATAGATTTTCAACTCCAAATTATTCAACTTCAAGATATTCAACTCAAAGACAAATATTCAACTCCAAGATATCCAACTCAATGATAAATATTCAACTCCAAGATATTCAACTCAAAGATAAATATTCAACTTAAAGATATTCAACTCCAAGATAGATTCAACTCAAAGATATTCAACTTCAAGATATTCAACTCAAAGTGAAATATTAAACTCCAAGATATTCAACTCAAAGATAAATATTCAACTCCAAGATATTCAACTCGAAGATAGATATTCAACTCCAAGATATTCAACTTCCAAGATCGTCAACTCCCAAGATATTCAACTCCAAGATATTCAACCAACTCCAAGATATCCAACCAACTACAAGATATTCAACTCTAATGTATTCAACTCCAAGATTTCACAGCTCAAGACAAACATGAATTGCAGGACAAAAATCACAATTCTGACAAAGAGAACAGCGCCTTCTTGAGAAATGATCAGATGACAGTTATGAATGTAGGACACAAGGATCTATTGATTCTTCTCGAAGTAAATCACTCAGTCATGAGCAATACAAGAAAATTATCAAACATAGCAGAAAATCTCACAAGAAAGTATCGTAAAAATTATCCGATGAAATACAGCAACAACAACTCGTGTTGCCATGTACACTGTGACCCAGTTCTCCACGAAAAGTTCATGTCACGTCTAGAATGTATTCTGTTGTAGGCTTGATATAATCACCAGGGTATGATTTTATAATTTGTGGTAAGTGTATACAATAAAGGACACAATAAAGAATCCCGAATAACGTATCTAAAATTCAGTGCTAGTTTGCTGTTGTCCTGAGTGCAATTATATGGCGTCATCTCGATGAAGTTTAGAGGCCTATCCCGTTTCCAGGTCACACACCGACATCTTGGAACTTGCCGACTGTTTGCTCGCTGGCCCCTGGAAGATCAAGCTGGACGACTTTGGGAATAAGGTACAACGAATCACCACCGAAGGAAAAAAATACATACAAAACATAAAGTTAGCCTAAAGATATTGGTACGACAATACTTTCACTATTTCTCACTTGAAGTATCATTATTTCTACAGTTCAGAAAATCGGCGTGAAGACAGATTACATGTAGATGTCGACGGTTGATAATCAGTTAAAAATGTGAAATTGCGGATTTACTTTCCTTTGACCGCATCACTCGTTGGCTGGCCTAATCACATTCATAAGCTGACCAGATGGCTCTGCGCAGTTATTGGGTCAGGGGTCAGCCGGATATAGTGCATGTACCAGTGTTGGCAAGCAGCCAAATTTGCTGTACGACAACAGAGTCTGGGAATAGGGCTTCGCCCTGTTCCAGACAATAAATCATCTCCACAAGCCTCTTTCTGTTCAAACTGTATTGGGATGAAGCTTCTAATTCTAAGAGCATGAAGAAAACTCAAACTCAAAAGAAATCTCAAACTTACAGTCCACTATCATAGATTAGACTTAATTTTACCAATGTGAAATTAAACAACATTGTTGAATTCTTCAATAAATTTGAACATATTATGTTGGTAAAATATAAATTACAGAAAAAAAAGAATTGTCCTTGAGTACCAAGCACAGTAATATGAATATCTCAACATACTGGCATATCAATTCAGCCAACAGGCCCATTTTCAAAATTTCATCAAAAAATATTTTTTTGATACTTTATTTACAACATGATTTTTTCTAACTTATACTCCAACAACCTATAACTGACCATCCAACATTGTAGGTCATTATATAGGACAGAAAAATCAATCTTTCACTTCAAAAAAACTCAACAATCGACGTTTATATCAGTCTTTGCTGAGCACCTTTTGTGCGGACTGTGGCTTCATAGATAGAAGAATGCTGGTGAACCGTACGTAGATTATATTCTGGTAGACCTGCATGTTAAGGATTTTGCAATTTGTTAAAATTTCTAACAAAATCCATTGGTTATCTCTTTCACAAATACAGATTTGATTATTTTCCCCATTTTTTATGGATTTTTAAGGCCATGTAACTTATTCTTATTAGCATAAAAATAAAAAATAATTTTCTCTATTTTTTCTTTCTAACATCTATTCAAATATATATTTAATAGATAATCCACATCGTTCGATATCTCACAAGAATATACAATTCATGAAAAAAAAAAATATTTTCAAGGATATTTTGGTCCATCCCCCATGTAAGATCCATGAGACAAGAGAAACAATAGTGTGACTGGCCTCAACAATGGGTCCAGACATGGACCTATTCATTATTACAAAGATTTCATCTGTGTGTTCTTACATGGGGGAACGACCAATATTTTCCAACTGATCTCTGCAGAAACAGGAATTTCTTCCAATTTTGTCAGCAAGCCAATAAAAATACTGAATACCTGTTTGAAAATTTGAATGTACGAACCAAATGTTAACAAACTGGACCAAATCTCTTGATAGACTGAAATTTCTGTAAAAAGTCACATCTATATATGTGTCATTATTTACCCGGAACTGGAAAAGGAACTGTGATTCTCATATGTCACTGTCAGTTTACGAATAGTTTTCAGTGAATCCGCTACATTTTGGCACATGACATTTCAACACACAACATTGAGATGAACAGCAATTTGGCATAAAGTGAAGGGTATGAGATTTCCTCAAATCTTTTTCCACATCTGCAGTTAGCTTAAAAAGATCTATTATAATTCGCCAAAAAAATACTATTACTAGATATTTTAGCAAATTCCCCATCAATCAGACTAACAGATAACATCATACTGTATGATGTTAACTCCTAATTCATTTGTAAAATGTGTAACACACATATAATCATACATATCTGGGTTGTAAAACATTTTTGTTGCATAGTTTAAATAGGTCTAATTTATGTCATGCATGTCTCTTTTCTAATGCTTCGACTAGCATGGTCGATTTCGACTGAATTTGACATGCGGACAATCACTACAAAATTGTACATCTTGGTAGCGATATAGTTTGTCCATATGTTAGATTTTTGGGGGAAATATATTTTTATCATATTTGGCATGGGAAATAAAGTTTCATATGCAGAAATATTACAAGCTTATCCAACAATTTGTGCCGAAATGTCACGTGCTGAAATGTCCTATCAACCTGGTTTACAGAGGGTCAAAAGGATGAAAACTGGAATATTAAAATCATTGTCGGTATCTGTAAGTATAATTTTCTGGGCATTTCTGATATGGAATTTTTCACAGATTTCAATGTAAACAGCTAACATACCTATTGGTACTTCTAATTTAACATCGGGAGTTTTATCATAGTCTCTGCTTCTCATCTGTTCTTCACCTAAAATAAGTATAATGTAATATTAATTTTATATTATTATAAGGTAATTCCCATGATTTATATATTCTGGATCATGATTATCTACAGGTAAGCTTTTTATTGAAATAATAATGGTGTGGATGGGTGAGTGAGTGAGCAGGATTAAATGTCATTTTCCACATTTTTCAGTTGGTTTCAGTGATATCATGACAGTGTCTACATGTGCCAGGACACATGAGTGCCCTCAAATCGTTCTATCCTGGACACTTGAAATTAAACAGCTCATCCCAATACACTGCCTAACTATATACATGTATGAGTGATTACCTTTGTTATAAACATTCATACATACATAGAGTATGAAAAATACATGATAAATTAATCAAATAATATAACTGTAGCCTTCCAAATTGTCCTCTTCTGTAAATGATGGTATCACTGGTACTTCATTTAAATGTCTGATTTGAGATTACAGGATTCGATCAGAATGAGAGAGGATTCACATATTTACCTCCTCTAAGGAATAAAGTGTCCTAACAATACATGCAGCTTTGATGAATCTACTTTGGCACAATAGTGGTTCAATACCTCAAAATAGTGTCAGCAGGATACCATCATAAGAACTACATATCTATTCAAGGCCTGTCATTTCCTTTTTGTTTGTATGCTGTGTGTTGCCGTATGTTACATGACATTATCAGATCTTCTCATTGAAGGGATGTCAGCCTTTGACAGGTAATGAGATAGGAGCATGCAGTGATAATAATACTGACATCTGCAGCAATTCTGGCATTGCATGAATGTTACCATTACATATGTACTTGTGTTGTGAGAATATATTAAGACATTAATATTACAGTAAAACTTTTCCTATGTTTTTGCAGAAGATATGATATTTACTAAAAAGAACAAGAATAAAAAAATAAAAATAAATAAGGCAACGCTAAGACCAAGAAGAGGACTGCCCAATTTCACAGTAACTTCGCCATTCGTACAAAAATTCATTTAAAGTGGTACCAGTATTGTTAGCTCTCAAGTCCCAATGAAAGTAATCAAGAGTACTAGTGTCTGGAACAGTAATAGATGTGCAATATCGATTCGTTGCTTCAGAATAGTGTACATCTGTTTCGATTTTCGGGAGTTTCCGAATTGTCACCGTAAGAGTTATTTGCCCCTGCCCGCTAATGGGCACTCGAGTCAGGGAAAACAATATATGTACTCAATGACATGAAAAGAGATAGGGTGCAATAAGCCTTTTCGCGGTTACAAGAATCGGGAGTGATCTAGAGTTCGCTGTGTGAAATGAGTTACCTGTATCTCTTTATTCAGCATTACAAAGGCATGAAAACAAACACAGTTTGCCATACACTGTTTACATCTGGACATCACAGAGAATATTTGAGCTCCTTGATGAAAGCTACTATGAACAATCTTTGTGCTGCTAATTATATGGGCAGGAGGCCCAGGATTTGTTTCCACGTCATTTGCCATTGTTATGAGAGCCGGCAAATAATACCTACATACAAACAATTGCATAATCCATAAACTGGCAAAATAAGAACAGTTAGACCTGAAAGCTTCATCCTCACTATAAAACCTGTAGTTTACTGTGACCTTTGAAATCCAGTGATGTAAAAAAGCATACACAATCGGAAGCATGAGTGCTGCTAGCTTTACCTGATTGCCTCGTAATCGTATGCAATGGATACCAATTTGTTGGCTGTACTGGTCAATAAAAATTCCCATCGTTCTTAGAAATTTAATTTACACGTGCCTTACAAGTTAAATTTAGAACTTTAGAGCGTGTTTTCAGCTCCAAATGTGCTCCACTTCAAAGTGTGCTCAACTCCAAGTGTGCTCAACTCCAAGTGTACGCTCAACTCGATCGTACAAACCAGACCTATTAAATTTGGGACAAATTCACAATCACGATTTAGCGAATTGGCACGGACAATTGACAAATAGGCCAAAATACTAATCTAAGTTGGCCAACTTCGTGTTATAAGAATTCATTATTTAATTGCCAAATTATGCGACAAATATTTTCTCATTACCAGCACTGAAAGGTAAATGTTGTTGTTGCTGAGAAAGGAATTCTAACGAAACGTTTTCCTTCAGCTCAAGTTGGGCTGTAAACAACACAAACAATGATTCAGTTCAAGGACGTAAATACAGTATGGTCTGGTACTTGCCAATGAATCAAACCAAGTTTTTTCCCCACGTCGACGGTTGTCCACTTCACACGTCTGCTTATCACGGGCAATGCGGACATTAAAATCCCGCCAGAAGGAAACCACGAGGTGCTGTGGAAACCCTTGTTACCATGATGTGCATAGTTCAAACATAGTCCACTAATTCACGAGCAGTGTGAACAAAACAAGGTAAAAGATACGACTGGCGATACCGTTAAAATACAGGCCTTCGCCTAATTCATCTAAATGTACAAACGTTTTTGGTTGGTTTGATCCCTTCTAAAAAATGTGAACCTGCGGATTTTCTTTCCTTTGACCGCATCACTCGTTGGTTGGCCTAATCACACTCATAAGCTGGCCAGATGGTTCTGCGCAGTTATTGGGTCTGGGGTCAGTCGGATATAGTGCGTGTACCAGTGTTGGCAAGCAGCCAAATTTGCTGTACGGCAGCAGAGTCTGGGAATAGGGCTTCGCCCTGTTCCAGACAAAAATGAAAACACACAAACATATAAAAGCACACACAAAAGCCACACACACATACACGCGTAAATCCAATGGAAATAAAGAAATTCAAGACGATGTACGGATGTGAGAGTTGTGTATCTTTTGGAAGCGAAGATATAATGTGTAAAGTACAACACAGCGAGTTGCAGATTTTCCGAGAGATAATTTCAGGTATCATTCCAAGCATGAACTAACATTTAACACCATATAAAAGCTATACGATAATGCAGGATAATCATTATTCATTTACGCTGACATTAACTTCATCGATAGTGGCAGAGCTCATTCATGAAATCGACATCGCAGTAGCTGCTCCCTAAAGATTTTCTCCTAAAATACCGGAAGGTGACGCGAAGGGCGACGCGACGCGCGACGGGAACGGGCGACGTCGCGGGAGACGTCGTGGTCGACGTCGCGTTTAAAAAGACGACGTCGCGTCACGTCCTATCTCTTAACATTATAAGAACGCGACGCGCAACGGGGAGAGCGACGTCGCCCATCGCGTCGCGTTGATAAAAGCGACGCGCGACAGAAACGGCAACGTCGCGTTCAAAAAGAGCGACGTGGCGTCGCGTTCTATCTCTTAACATCATAAGAACGTCGCAGGCGACGTCGCCCTTCCCGTCGCCTGCGACGCGCGACGCAAAAATGTCCGAAATTGAACACCATACAAACAATCTTTCCCATATGGTTATGATGATTGGGCTGTCAGTGAAATACAGAAATGCAGACCTAACCCTTTCGTCATGATGACCGCCCGGTTGGCCATATTTCAGACAGGCCTCTGAAAAAAAAGTTGGGACGGCTTGTAACATATATAATTTGACATGTAGTCTCAGCTCTGTTTCCTTGTTATCGTTTTTCAGTTGTTCAGTAACCTATTTACTACGTCCGATTGATGAACGGAATAATCCAAGAGATGTTTTGTTAGGTCACTGTGTCGGACAGTTCCAGAGGGATAGAAAGCCAAATCAAACGGATGATGCCAAGATCAATATGGATAAAATGCGTTTTAGGATTAGGTACTTCGTCACCAGATGAGATTGGAAAGCCATGTGGCCTTAAGGGGAATTGATTCCTGAAAATCTGGTTAATCAAATTTTCCCAATCCTTGTAAGTCTTTTGAAAGACTTATTGAAAGAAGAAAAACGAAAAAAAGATCCTATTTACATGTATTTTGTACGTAATTTTATTCAGTGGGGCTGTCAATCGGCTTAACGCAGTTGAGTATAAGAACATCAAAACACAGGGTCAAATTGATGTTTAAGTGTCAAACAATAGTACCGAACCACTATTTTCCCCATGTAATACCTACAGGTTAAAATATTAGCCAAATCATTCTCATCATTTTATTACTTTTCATATTCCTTTATTTTTCAGGCTAATTTGACTTTACATTGGGCAAATATCGCTCCGGTTGTATTGTTGGACACTTGGAGATCAATTTGACGCTACATCTAAGGTTTTATACTGAACTGAGTTATTAAGTGCAATTGATATTCATGACCATATTTCAAGCCATTGGGAAGAAATTCGATTATCGGGTATAAATTTCCCTTTACTGTCATATTGTATTTCAATTGTAATGTGCGGCGGCATTATCGTCAGAAATTCTCTCTATGACATGCAATTGGGATCATTGACCCAGCTTGGTAATGAGATTGTTCACCCAATGTGACCTTAACCCCACCTGGCCTGGGGGGGGGGCACTTTCCGCCCCCGTCTGTTGGTTTTTTGCTCATGTCTCCGGAACGACAAAGAATTGAGAGCTGAAACTTCTTGACTTTTTAGACTATCATATTGGAGTCATTTTGAGCCTATTTGCATGACCCCCAGAGCAGAGAGTCATGGGTAAATTCAACATGGCGGCCATGTGGGGTACCAGTAAAGTGATGTTTTCGTCATATCTCTTCAAAATTTTTGCTTTGCTGTATGGAAAAGTGGGTAAAATCTATTTTATTTCATATCAGATTATGATTTACTAATTTATCATGCAGTTTTTGCGAAGAAAAAACAAAAATAAAAAAAATAAAATTCTGACCTAAAAATGGTCCAAAAATGCTCTTTTTGCAAATGACGTCACAGTGGCGTCATCATGGCGGCCATCTTGGATTATTTTACATTTTCATGTACAGCTTGACCCAATGATATAGTGTGGCCCTAGCCTTAGCGATAGCGAAAATATATAAGGGGGGGGGCACTTTCCGCCCCCCCCCCCTTCCAGGCCTCGCATTAGCATACATTTTAGCATTACGTAAGTCATTTGCTTCAAGGACCCCTTGCATCATTATATTAATCTATCCCTTTTGAAATGCATGCGATCGTTTAACAACCTCCTCTCAGTTATAGTAAACAATGATAGATGTGGGCAGTTCGGCAGTGGTAAGCTTGATGCAGTCGTTGGGTAGTAGGATGACGTCAGAGTTTCCCCATTCCGGATTTATGTCAAGCGAACAGTTACATGACGGCTTGTCCGACTACAAGTTAGACCAGTCTAACACAATTATTTGATGTAAATGTCGCATATATGGGGAGTTCTATAGAAGGGAACCCAGCGGCAAACCTCAACCCGCTATAAAGTGTTGTAGAGAAACTTCGATCTATGTTTAAAGACAACGCCCCATCTCTCATCGCTGGGGTCTGTCGTTTGGTGCAACACACAGGCCCGCAAAACAAGAGATTTGGCGGGGGGGTTGGTATTAGGGTGAAGTGTCGAAATATGGGGTCTCTATATTTAACCCCATGCTTTATATAAATAAACATAAAGGTGTGAAACGGACTTCGGGTGAGTCGAGAAATAAACGGTTTACCGCCAAACAAAATACATCAGCATATTCTACAATACTTTACTTTATATATTCCCGTCGTCAAATTAGTAAATTTGTGCAATTTTTTACCTTTGCCGGGCGAATCAAAATCCAACGTAACTGTCCGTCCATCTAGGAACAGTTGGATTATGGCGGGATTCGTTCTAAATTCTGATTGGTCAGTAGCGACACGCCTTCGGCAAGACAGGGAAGTGTGATTTCACGTACAAAATTCAACCTAATGATAAATGACCTTCCATCAGCACTTAAGATAAAACTGTAATGTTCTTTATTCTCAATTGTGTGTTTGGCGATCCTAGGGAAATACTCCCATTCGACCTACTGAGAGCCGCATCCCTCCTGCAAAATCCTGATACACACGACCGCGTTTTTCATGACAATTGTTCAACGTTCGACGTAAACTGTCCCACGAGTATTGCGAAGTGCGGCAAAATTACATCTGGCCCAAAACTTGATATGAACACCTATCACATTCAGAATTAATTGTTCATGTCTACATGTCGACATACAAAAGGTCAAGGACAAATTGGTCGTGTGTACCAGGCTTAACCGTATCAGGCCTTGGAGTTGAATGGCCCCCCTCTACCAAACTTCATGCAGATCTCAAGAACAACAAACAGTTGAGAGCTGACACTCCGAGATTTTTTAGTTTATCATATTGGGATCATTTTGAGCCTATTTGCATAACCCACCGAGCAGCGGATCATGAATAAATTCAAGATGGCGAGCATGTGGGGTACCAGAAAAGTGATGTTTTTGTCATTTTTCTTCTAAATTTCTGCTTTTCCGCGATGAAAAGTGGGCAAAATCTATTTTATTTCACATCACATTATATTTACTAATTTATCATGCAGTTTTTGCGCAGAAATTGCATAAATAAAACATTCGAAAAATCGACCAAAAAATGTCGTTTCGAAAATGACGTCACTGTGACATCAAAGCCCCCATCTCAGATTTTCTGGTAAACATTGACCCAAAGTTATAGTGCGGTAAGATTCAGCTCCCTTGCTCAAGAGGTAAGAACAATGAGTAGGGGGTATTTCGGCCCCCAGGCCTGGACAGGTCCCAAAAAACCCAAACCAGATAGGGTTAATTGAATATAGCGTTCGTGGATTACATGGGGCTCCAATGAGGCTCGAGTGTTATTCCTCATCAATAAGATAACTATTTTGTCCATATTAAGAATTTGTATATCCATTTAGATCTGAGATGAACTGTAGGCCATATTAAAGGTGTTCCTATAAAATAGATGGCATAAAATTATTTGAAAAAGAAAACTCGCGTGAACCATGACAGAGAAATGTTCTATGGAAGCCTTGTTAGCATTTCAGTCATTAAACAAACGATAGGAAATTACTGTGTGTAACAAATCGCAATCTTGTCTATAGAGGACGATGAGTGATGAAACAGTTACACAGGCTAATAGGAAATCCACGCTGCGAAAAATTGATCGCGACACTTAAATTAGAGCCAATAATACAAATGTTCCGAGGTACCTTTTACGTGGAATGCAGTCCATTTACCGATGTTGTTATCACGCAAGGGACAGGACAGGTTAATGATAGTAGCAACCTGACTATAATTGATTATATCGAGCATGTGGTTAGACGATTCTTTTAAGCAAAGCCATTATTGAAACCAGGAAAGATAAAAGCTTTTGAAATGCGATTTACAAAGTATGGTAACATCACTATATAATGCTGCAACATCCGTTTTCCGACTATTCATAATTCACATGCACTCACTCGTCGCTTGATTAAAGCACAATTACACCAACCTGACTGGTACTTCCGAAATGATATTCATCGCGATAATCTTATAAACTATCAGTTCTGCATGATTCCGAGCTATTCTAGGCTACAAGAAGGTTAGTAAAGGTGTTATATTGATTTGTAAACCCGAATTAAAGGAAAAACGATCATTAAAAATAACTGATGGGGCTGAATTTGATACACATTCAGTCTCTTGCATCATGTTTGGCAAGAAAGTTTATTAATCTATTCGACGGAAATAAATTGAAACTCAACTCAATAAAGTTTTCAGTATATATTAGTTGATACTATGCTTTTCAACTGATGAGACTCAACGTTTGGAATTTGTGTGAAATAAGCATTAAACTGCGGAGTCGTAAAAGGGACACGCAAGAAACGGCAATATTTTCACGCAATTTGACTCCTTCGAGAGAGATCGAACTGATTTGCTGGATCAGATAATTAACCATTGCTCAGACGAGTCATAGCCTATAGTATTGGACCCTTCTACGGAGGGCCAATGCTAGGCTGATGCAGCAACAACAACATTTTCCCAGTTTGACGCCAGATTTTGAAATTGAAAACGAGGTCGCGCTATGTCATAGGTCTATGATAATATCTGTTTTAGTCTCGTTACAGATTTTACAAAGCATTTACGCATGGCGTGAATGCGTTGCTGCAATATCTATTGAAGGTAGCCGATGCTTCCCAGAAATTGTTTTGGAAGGCGACATCAGCGTCAACACTAGAAATGTACGAAGAGAGGTTTGACAGATAAGCGGATGAGAATTTTCTATCTTGTTACATGATCGCTGCGTTGTGTAATATATTTGATCGTCAGGAGTCAAACTTTCAGGTCTACTTCATGTGTTGTAGATGTGGTTAATGCATTCTACATTTTCAGAAACTTCTAAAATTGTGTATCCGATAGGATGTTTAAGTTCAACCGCAACAAGAATTCCACTCCATGCTACTGTAAGTATTAGATGCAGTATAGATACATGTAGCTTCGCCAAACATGCGTTCTAGTGTGAATAAACATACATTGTATTTGAATTGTATCATATTGATTAGAAATCATGACGGCTAGACTATCTGTGCATTGTCTCCATTGATTACTATTGTCCCTGTTGTGATGTGAGCATTTACAGCTAAATCTTGGAAAGGAAAGCATATTAATTGTTGGTCAATGAATGGAGATTTTTATATGATACCAATTCCAGAGGAGTATTTTTGTTCTAAGAGAACTGCACAATTATAACTAAAATTGCATTTTTTGATACCATGACACATGGGAATGAATTGAGCTACATCAAATCTGTGAACTGTGAAATTCAGGAAAACATTTATATATTGTGCTATGCTATTGAAAAATGGCCACGATATTGGCAGCCACAGGAGGTGTTGGTGATTGGTCAGTGACTTGATGTTGAAATGTTAGAAAGCTCGACACGGAGAAAATAGACGGCAGTTCATATGATTGTTTTTCATAGCTTTATAGATATTTTGCAGGCCCGGCGGAACCGGGGAGGCGGGCTACGGAGCCTGAAGCCCCCAATATTTTGACCAACTTTTCTAAAGGTCATATGATGTCAACACAAAAACACTTCAATGAATACGTATTTCGAAATGAATAGTAAAATGAATTGTCTGCGTCGCTTATCTATCGCACAACTAAAACTATTTACAACTGTCCAGCATTAGTGGGCCAGCCAAAGCTCTAGTATTTTTTTACCGGCATTATTTAGTAGTTTTTAGGTTCACAAAAGGTTAATATACAAATTTAAAAAAAGACGAAATGCCGCTTAAAGCATATGACTCCTATGTCCTGGACGTTTCGTGATATTAGCGAAGATAAAATACTGTTATTGCATTCTGCCATGCATTCATCAAAATTAGAAAGAAAATGGACTAGAATAGAAAACACCCTGCGTGTCCATGTCAGGGAATGTCCAAATCCTCGACAAAATAAGGTGATAAAAAGAAAAGCATTCTTGATATTTATTTTGTCAATCCCATGACAACAATCATCAACATGCTCTTTACAGTTCGCAGTCTTAGGTGACTAGTACCATCACCTAATTGTGCTATGATACAGGGACGGCGGAGCACGAGGGGCGATCCTCCACCAATACTTTCAGCAAAAAAAAAAACAGAAAAAACACGAACACACACACATACACACAGACACACATACGCACACATACACACACGAAACAAAAAAAAACAGACAGAGAAAGATAAAGAGCCGATCGAGTGACGCGAAAACACCTATATCTGTATTGAATGCAGATTTTAATTTCCGATAAGTTATAACCATGAGAGGCATCCTTGGTTATTCACATGATTTACAAGTTGTGTTCGTAAAATGCTGCTCCAGTACGCGCTATAATAGCGGCTAAAGCCAGTCAATTATGACTGCATGACTACTCCAAAAATCGACGAAATACTCGCCTCCGATTCTCGTTGTCCTTCGCTACATGCATATCAACCCAGTTGTACGTATTCCATCACCTTGGTTGATATACGAATGAGTTCGTCAACAACGAGAATCGGTTCCTCCCTGTGGACATACAGGAGCATGCAGTGGACCGAGGTAAGTTTTCCCCCCACGTACCGGCAGCGCAGAAGTTGAACGTTCGCTGACGGCGGTAGAATTTTGATTATACATGAATCACAAGGAGACAAAAGGCTTCCCAACAAGTAGAAAAAATATCTGTGCCAGTGACATGATCGAGGCTTAATGAACCTTTGGATTGAATATATTTGGATTGATATATATTTAAATTATTTATACCTCCGGACATCATTTTGCTTGATGACGAATATTCAAAAAAAATTTGGGAAAACAGGCAACACAAAGTGTGTGTGAAGCTGACACCCAGTACCCAGTTCCCAGTTCCCAATTCAAAACTAGGACAAAGTAGAAGATTAGTTCATTTGAAAATAGGGGTGTATGGCAAAACCACCAAAAACAGATGGCTAGACGGCCATAGACAACACAGATAGAGGCGAACTGGGTAATGGGTAATGGGTAACAGTCGAATTGGGTAACGGGTTATAGAACGCCTGCAAAGAGATAATACGCGAACTGAATAACGGGAGATGGACGAATTGGGGGACGGGTGACTGTCAGAGGCGAACTGGGTAATGGGTAATGAGTGACAGTCGAATCGGGTAACGGGCTATGGAATGCCTGCAAAGGGATAATATGCGAACTGGGTATTATTAAACGGGATATGGACGAATTTGGTAATGGGTGACAGATAGAGGCGTAATGGGTAATGGGTAACAGTCGATTTGGGTAACGGGTTATAGAACGCCTGCAAAGAGATAATACGCAAATTGGGTAACGGGAGATGGACGAATTGGGTAATGGGTGACAGACAGATGCGAATTGGGTAATGGGTAATGGGTAACAGTCGAATTGGGGGAACGCGTTATAGAACGCCTGCAAAGAGATAATACGCGAACTGAGTAACGGGAGATGGACGAATTGGGGGACGGGTGACAGACAGAGGCGAACTGGGTAATGGGTAGTAGGTGACAGTCGAATTGGGTAACGGGCTACGGAATGTCTGCAAAGGGATAATATGCTAACTGGGTAACGGGATATGGACGAATTTGGTAATGGGTGACAGACAGAGGCGAGCTGGGTAATGGGTAATGGGTAACAGTCGAATTGGGTAACGGGCTATAGAACGCCTGCAAAGAGATAATACGCGAACTGGGAGATGGACGAATTGGGTAATGGGTGACAGACAGATGCGAACTGGGTAATGGGTAATGAGTAACAGTCGAATTAGGTAACGGGCTATAGAACGCCTGCAAAGAGATAATACGCGCACTGGGTAACGGTAGATGGACGAATTGGGTAATGGGTGACAGTCGAATTGGGTAACGGGCTACAGAATGTCTGCAAAGGGATAATATGCGAACTGGGTAACGGGGTATGGATGAATTGGGTAATGAGTGACAGACAGATGCGAAATGGATAATGGGTAATGGGTGACAGTCGAATTGGGTAACGGGCTACAGAATGCCTGCAAAGGGATAATATGCGAACTGGGTAACGGGATATGGACGAATTGGGTAATGGGTGACAGACAGAGGCGAACTGGGTAATGGGTAATGAGAAACAATCGAATTGGGTAACGGGCTATAGAACGCCTGCAAAGAGATAATACGCGAACTGAGTAACGGGAGATGGACGAATTGGAAGACGGGTGACAGACATAGGCGAGCTGAGTAATGGGTAATGGGTAACAGTCGAATTGGGTAACGGGCTATAGAACGCCTGCAAAGAGATAATACGCGAACTGAGTAACGGGAGATGAACGAGTTGGGGACGAGTGATAGACAGGAGCGAACCGAGTAATGGGTAATGGGTGACAGTCGAATTGGGTAACGGGCTACAGAATGCCTGCAAAGGGATAATATGGGAACAGGGTAACGGGATATAGACGAATTTGGTAATTGGTGACAGACAGAGGCGAACCGGGTAATGGGTAATGGGTAACAGTCGAATTGGGTAACGGGCATTAGAATGCCTGCAAAAAGATAATACGCGAAATGGGTAACGAGTGATGGACGAATTGGGTAATGGGTGACAGACAGAGGCGAACTGGGTAATGGGTAACAGTCGAATTGGGTAACGGATTATAGGATGCCTGCAAACTGATAATACGCGAACTGGGTAACGGAAGATGGACGTATTGGGTAATGGGTGACAGACAGAGCCGAACTGGGTAATGGGTAACAGTCGAATTGGGTAACGGGCTATAGAACGCCTGCAAAGAGATAATACGCAAACTGAGTAACGGGAGATGGACGAATTGGGTAATGGGTGACAGACAGATGCGAACTGGGGAATGGGAAATGGGTGACAGTCGAATTGGGTAACGGGTTACCGAACGCCTGCAAAGAGCTAGTACGCGAACTGGGTAACAGCTAGGAGATGGACGAATTGAGTAATGGGTGACAGACAGAGGCGAACTGGGTAATGTGTAACAGTCGAATTGGGTAACGGGTTATAGGACGCCTGCAAAGAGATAATACGCGAACTGGGTAACGGGAGATGGACGAATTGGGTAATGGGTGACAGACAGAGGCGAACTGGGTAATGGGTATCAGTCGAATTGGGTATTGGCTATAGGACGCCTGCAAAGATATAATACGCGAACTGGGTAACGGGAGATGGACGAATTGGGTAATGGGTGACAGACAGATGCGAACTGGGTAATGGGAAATGGGTGACAGTCGAATTGGGTAACGGGCTACAGAACGCCTACAAAGAGCTAATACGCGAACTGGGTAACGGGAGATGGACGAATTGGGTAATGGGTGACAGACAGATGCGAACTGGGCAATGGGTAATGGGTGACAGTCGATTTGGGTAGCGGGCTACAGAATGCCTGCAAAGGGATAACATGCGAACAGGGTAACGGGATATGGACGAATTGTGTAATGGGTGACAGGCAGAGGCGAACCGGGTGATGGGTAATGGGTAACAGTCGAATTGGGTAACGGGCTATAGAACGCCTGCAAAGAGATAATACGCGAACTGGGTAACGGAAGATGGACCAATTGGGTAATGGGTGACAGACAGAGGCGAACTGGGTAATGGGTAACAGTCGAATTGGATAACGGGTTATAGGACGCCTGCAAAGAGATAATACGCGAACTGGATAACGGGAGATGGACGAATTGGGTAATTGGTGACAGACAGAGGCGAACTGGGTAATGGGTAATAGTCGAATTGGGTAACGGGCTATAGGACGCCTGCAAAGATATAATACGCGAACTGGGTAACGGAAGATGGACGAATTGGGGGACGGATGACAGACAGAGGCGAACTGGGTAATGGGTAATGGGTGACAGTCGAATTGGGTAACGGGCGACAGAATGCCTGCAAAGGGATAATATGCGAACTGGGTAACGGGATATGGACGAATTGGGTAATGGGTGACAAACAGGTGCGAACTGGGTAATGGATAATGTGTAACAGTCGAATTGAGTAACGGGCTATAGAACGTCTGCAAAGAGATAATACGAGAACTGAGTAACGGGAGATGGACGGATTGGGGGACGGATGACAGACAGAGGCGAACTGGGTAATGGGTAATGGGTGACAGTGGAATTGGGTAACGGGCGACAGAATGCCTGCAAAGAGATAATACGCGAACTGGGTAACGGGAGATGGACGAATTGGGTAATGGGTGAAAGACAGATGCGAACTGGGTAATGGGTAACAGTGGAATTGGGTAACGGGCTATAGAACACCTGCAAAGAGATAATACGCGAACTGGGTAACGGGAGTTGGACGAGTTGGGGGACGGATGACAGACAGAGGCGAACTGGGTAATGGGTAATGTGTAACAGTCGAATTGGATAACGGGCTATAGAACGCCTGCGAAGAGATAATACGCGAACTGAGTAACGGGAACTTATTATAAGTTGGCGCCCAGTTCCCAGTTTACAGTTCACTATTCAAGTTGCAAAGCGGAGGAGCAGTCAATAATTCGCGGATAATATATTATGGGTTAATAGTGCCATTACGGCACTTATTCGACAATTCAGCCTCGGTACATAGACTATACACGTAGAGGGTTAAAATATTGTGCCACTAGTTTTCCGACCCGACACCAGGGGTGCTGTTCTGAATAAGGAAATGAATAAGGAAATGGCCTATACGGCCATTAAATCGAAGAGTTGAGCCCCCATATTTGATACATAAACTATACTCATAGAGTGCTACAAAATGGTGCCACTAATTTCCCGATTCGACACCATGGGGCGCTGCTCTGAATATGGAAATGAATAAGGAAATGGCCTATACGACCATTAAATCGAAGAGTTGAGCCCCCATATTTGGCACATGGACTATACTCATCAAGGGCTACAATATGCTGCCACTAGTTTTTCGATCCGACGCCAGGGGGTGCTGTTCTAAATAAGGAAATGAATAAGGAAATGGCCTATACGGCCATTAAGTTGAAGAGCTGAGGCCCCATATTTGTTACATATACTCCACTCATAGAGTGTTACAAAATAGTGTCACTAGTTTCCCGATTCGACACCAGGGACGCTGCTCTGAATAAGGAAATGAATAAGGAAATGGCCTATACTACCATTAAATCGAAGTGTTGAGCCCCATATTTGGTATATGGACTATACTCATAAAGTGCTACAACATGGTGCCACTAGTTTCCGATACGACACCAGGGGGCGCTGTTCTGAATAAGGAAATGAATAAGGAAATGGCCTAAACGGCCATTAAACCGAAGAGTTGAGCCCCAATGTTTGGTACATATACTATACTCATAGAGTGCTACAAAATGGTGCCACTAGTTTTCCGATCCGACACCAGGGGGCGCTGTTCTGAATAAGGAAATGGATAAGGAAATGGCCTATGCGGCCATCAAATCGAAGCGTTGAGCCCCCATATTTGGCACATGGACTATACTCATAAAGGGCTACAATATGCTGCCACTAGTTTTCGATCCGACACCAGGGGGTGCTGTTCTGAATAAGGAAATGAATAAGGAAATGGCATATACGGCCATTAAATTGAAGAGCTGAGGCCCCATATTTGTTACATATACTCCACTCATAGAGTGTTACAAAATAGTGTCACTAGTTTCCCGATTCGACACCAGGGACGCTGCTCTGAATAAGGAAATGAATAAGGAAATGGCCTATACTACCATTAAATCGAAGTGTTGAGCCCCATATTTGGTATATGGACTATACTCATAAAGTGCTACAACATGGTGCCACTAGTTTCCGATACGACACCAGGGGGCGCTGTTCTGAATAAGGAAATGAATAAGGAAATGGCCTAAACAGCCATTAAACCGAAGAATTGAGCCCCAATGTTTGGTACATATGCTATACTCATAGAGTGCTACAAAATGGTGCCACTAGTTTTCCGATCCGACACCAGGGGGCGCTGTTCTGAATAAGGAAATGGATAAGGAAATGGCCTATGCGGCCATCAAATCGAAGCGTTGAGCCCCCATATTTGGCACATGGACTATACTCATAAAGGGCTACAATATGCTGCCACTAGTTTTTCGATCCGACACCAGGGGGTGCTGTTCTGAATAAGGAAATGAATAAGGAAATGGCATATACGGCCATTAAATTGAAGAGCTGAGGCCCCATATTTGTTACATATACTCCACTCATAGAGTGTTACAAAATAGTGTCACTAGTTTCCCGATTCGACACCAGGGGCGCTGCTCTGAATAAAGAAATGAATAAGGAAATGGCCTATATTACCATTAAATCGAAGAGTTGAGCCCTCATATTTGGTATATGTACTATACTCATAAAGTACTACAACATGGTGCCACTAGTTTCCGATACGACACCAGGGGGGCGCTGTTCTGAATAAGGAAATGAATAAGGAAATGGCCTATACGGCCATTAAATTGAAGAGTTGAGCCCCAATGTTTGGTACATATACTATACTCATAGAGTGCTACAAAATGGTGCCACTAGTTTTCCGATCCGACACCAGTGGGACGCTGTTCTGAATAAGGAAATGGATAAGGAAATGGCCTATGCGGCCATCAAATCGAAGCGTTGAGCCCCCATATTTGGTACATGCACTATACTCTCAAAGTCCTACAATATCGTGAAAATAGTTTTCTGATCCGACACCAGGGTGGGCTGTCCTGATTCAGGAAATGAAGAAGGTAATGACCTATACGGCCATTAAATCAGAGAGTTGAGCCACATATTTGGCACATCCACTATACTCACAAAGTGCTACAATATGGTACTACTAGTTTTCCGATCCGACACAAGGGGGCGCTGTTCTGAATAAGGAAATGAATAAGGAAATGGCCTATACGGCCATTAAATCGCAGAGTTAAGCTCCCATATTTGATACATATGCTATACTCATAGAGTGCTACAAAATGGTGCCACTAGTTTCCCGATTCCATACCAGGGGGCGCTGTTCTGAATAAGGAAATGACTAAGGAAATGGCGTATACGGCCATTAATCAAAGAGTTGAGCCCACATATTTGGAACATTTGCTACTGCTACAATATTGTGTCACTAGTTTCTCGATCCGACACCAGGGGGCGCTGGTACCGTATTGTAGAACTCTATGAGTATAGTCCATGTACCAAATATGGGGGCTCAACTATTCGGTTTAATGGCCGTGTAGGCCATTTCCTTATTCATTTCCTTATTCAGAACAGCGCCCCCTGGTATCGAATCGGAAAACTAGTGGTACTATATTGTAGCAGTCTATGATTATAGTCCATGTACCAAATATGGGGGCTCAACTCTTCGATTTAATGGCCGTATAGGCCATATCCTTATTGATTTCCTTATTCAGCACAGCGCCCCCTGGTGTCGATTCGGAAAACTAGTGGCACCCTGTTGTAGCACTTTGTGAGTGTAGTCCATGTGCCAAATATGGAGGCTTAACTCTTCGATTTAATGGCCGTTTAGGCCATTTCCTTATTCTGAACAGCGCCCCCTGGTGTCGAATCACAAAACTAGTGGCACCATATTGTAGCACTTTGTGAGTATAGTCCATGTACCAAATATGGGTCTCAACTTTTCGATTTAATGGCCGTATAGGCCATTTCCTTATTCAGAACAGCGCCCCCTGGTGTCGGATCGGAAAACTAGTGGCACCATATTATAGCACTCTATAAGTATACTAGTAGTACATTCCTCCGGACGATCATTTCCTGCAGATAAAAGTTGAAACTTATTCATTTCCTTATTCGGATCGGAAAACTAGTGGCCCCACGTTGTAGCACTTTTTGAGTGTAGTCCATGTGCCAAATATGGAGGCTTAACTCTTCGATTTAATGGCCGTTTAGGCCATTTCCTTATTCTGAACAGCGCCCCCTGGTGTCGAATCGCAAAACTAGTGGCACCATATTGTAGCACTTTGTGAGTATAGTCCATGTACCAAATATGGGTCTCAACTTTTCGATTTAATGGCCGTATAGGCCATTTCCTTATTCAGAACAGCGCCCCCTGGTGTCGGATCGGAAAACTAGTGGCACCATATTATAGCACTCTATAAGTATACTAGTAGTACATTCCTCCGGACGATCATTTCCTGCAGATAAAAGTTGAAACTTAAGCTTATGACAAATATGGATGGTAAACCAGGACAGTTGATATAGAATTCAGAAAACAAGCTGGACTTTCTCCTAAGTATTATCAGTAAATAACATGCATTTAATTAAGGTGATGGTGACGAATAAGCAGTAGATGATAACATGCAATGGGTCAATCTCATTTTGTGATAGACTTTTGCTCTATGAACACATGCATGTGTTATGCCAGCTTGGTGCTCCCAAGTAAAATCATCCCTCAGATAATCAGGTTAGACACAACCACATCTCCAAAATGGAGGTTAAAATGTCGTTTGTGTCCAATGAATTCAAGAATATATCGAACGAAGAGACATCCGCCATAGGCGACCATGCACATAAATTCATTCAATGTATTAATGTTTTCAGAATGTTTGTACGAATTGAAAATATTGTGAAACATTGATTAAACATGAAAACTCTCAAGGTGTGGATCTTCAAAATATTTTTCGTAAATTATCCAAGTGCGGGCAAACCAAGCGTGTGCATTGCACGAGAGAACACTGAGTACCTGGATAATGTAAATACCCCGATAGCATACGGGTTACATTGGGGGAATGGCCATGCACGAGAACAGAATCGGATATCTCACAGCCTCTGCTCTCTTGTTATCTACCAGCGCAGCAGATGGTAGGATTTTCTGTTTCATTAACTGAATATCAATTGTTATAGCAACTAATAAAGTTTTAGTGTCCCACAGATATCCCCGTAGGATAGTCATAACTGGGTTATGTCAATTTCAAGGTCCTTTATATCCTTCATGAACAGGCGTCGATTGTTATCGCAGTATAACTCAACTTTAATTTAATTTTAATCTCTCATACATCCCCCAGCTGAAGCCGAGTCGTTCTGCCAACTTTTATACTTAAATAATCAATATGTTTACTTAAAATGTAATAGCGTTCTACGTTTCAATATATTTAATTACTTCCGAGTAGAGCCCACCGGGCGATACTTTTCTGCAGATAAAACATGAAACTTAAGCCACCTGGTGTCGGATCGGAAAACTAGTGGCACCATATTTTAGAACTTTGTGAGTGTAGTCCATGCACCAAATATGGGGGCTCAACTCTTTGATTTAATAGCCGTATAGACCATTTCCTTATTCATTTCCTTATTCAGAATAGCACCCCCTGGTATCGGATAAAAAAAAAAACTAGTGGTACCACATTGTAGCACTCTAAGAGTATAGTCCATGTACAAAATATGGGGGTTCAACTCTTCGATTTAATGACCGTATAGAACAGCGCCCTCTGGTGTCGGATCGGAAAATCAGTAACACCATGTTATAGCACATTGTGAGTATAGTCCATGTACCAAATACGGGGACTCAGCTCTTTGATTCAAAGGCCGTATAGGCCATTTCTTTATTCATTTCCTTATTCAGAACAGCGCCTCCTGGTGTCGGATCGGAAAACTAGTGGTACCATATTGTAGCTCTTTATGAGTATAGTCCATGTACAAATATGGGAGCTCAACTCTTCGATTTCTTTTTTCGTTTCCTTATTCAGAGCTGCGCCCCCTGGTGTCGAATCAGGAAACTAGTGCAACCATTTTGTAGCGCTCTATGAGGATAGTATATGTACCAAATATGGGGGCTCAACTCTTCGATTTAATGGCCGTATAGGCCAATTCCTTATTCATTTTCCTATTCAGAGCAGCGCCCCCTGGTGTCGAATCGGGAAATTAGTGGCACCATTTTGTAGCACTCTATGAGTAAAGTATATGTACCAAATATGGGGGTTCAACTCTTGGATTTAATGACCGTATAGGCCATTTCCTTATTCATTTCCTTATTCAGAACAGCGCCCCCTGGTGTGGGATCGGAAGGCCAGTGGCACCATATTGTAACCCCCTACGTGTATAGTCTATGTACCAAAGACGAATTGTCTGCTAAGTGCCGTAATGGCACTATTAACCCAAAATATATTATCCGAGTATTATTGACTGCTCCCCCGATTTGCAACTTGAATAGTGATCTGTGAACTGGGAACTGGGCGCCAACTTATAATACGTGTAACGGGAGATGAACGAGTTGGGGACGAATGATAGACAGGGGCGAACTGGGTAATGGATAATGGGTAACAGTCGAATTGGGTAACGGGCTATAGAACGGCTGCAAAGAGATAATACGCGAACTGAGTAACGGGAGATGGGCGAATTGGGGGACGGGTGACAGACAGAGGCCAACCGGGTAATGGGTAATGGGTGACAGTCGAATTGGGCAACGGGCTACAGAATGCATGCAAAGAGATAATACGCGAACTGGGTAACGGGAGATGGAACAATTGGGTAATAGGGGACAGACAGAGGCGAACTGGGTAATGGGTAACAGTCGAATTGGGTAACGGGCTATAGGACGCCTGCAAAAATATAATACGCGAACTGGGTAACGGGAGATGGACGAATTGGGTAATGGGTGAAAGACAGATGCGAACTGGGTAATGGGTAACAGTCGAATTGGGTAACGGGCTATAGAACGCCTGCAAATAGATAATACGCAAACTGGATAACGGGAGATGGACGAATTGGGTAATGGGTGACAGACAGATGCGAACTGGGTAATGGGTAATGGGTAACAGTCGAATTGGGTAACGGGCTACAGAATGCCTGCAAAGGGATAATATGCGGACTGGGTAACGGGATATGGACGAATTGGGTAATGGGTGACAGACAGATACGAACTGGGTAATGAGTAATGGGTGACAGTCGAATTGGGTAACGGGCTACAGAATGCCTGCAAAGGGATAATATGCGAACTGGGTAACGGGATATAGACGAATTGGGTAATGGGTGACAGACAGAGATGAACTGGGTAATAGGTAATGGGAAACAGTCGAATTGGGTAACGGGACATAGAACGCCTGCAAAGAGATAATACGCGAACTGGGTAACGGGAGTTGAACGAGTTGGGGGACGGGGTGACAGACAGAGGCGAACTGGGTAATGGGTAATGGGTGGCAGTCGAATTGGGTAACGGGAGTAGTATAGAAACGGCAAATTCTCGCAACTTGACCGCAAAAATTTGCATATTGAGGATGTCACGTGGAGGTCAAGTTCACTATAGTTCCGGCAAAAGGGTCATATCCAGTCACGTGAGCGTAAATGACCCCTGGGGATGTATTTCTCCGCGGAAATACAATCAGGTCTGGCGAAGAAGACTCCGCGGACAGAAAGTAGTCCCATGTCAACGGCCATATGGGGGGGGGGTGGATTCCTGGAAATGGGTGGTGGCTGGGTAACTTTATTGAAATGTAATACAACATATAAACAGTAGCCGGTGGCTAGTCGATCTGACCTGTGCGGGAATCGTACGGCGCTGGTGACCCGTGACAGAGCTCAATACACGAGGGTCGGTCCGTATACATGAATACAGGAATACATGGGAAGTAAGACTTATAGTAATAAAGATATTACGAGTCTAAGATCACTGCGACCACAGGATCGAGCGTGTCGTGTCTAGTATATCTCCGCAAAAAATAAACAAACAAGATGGCGGTGCTTGCTGTAGGAAATCCGCTTTCGACGTGGACTGTGCTGCCATCAGGAGGCAAGAAAGACTCTGACTAGGCGAAACCTCTGTGGGCCGAATTCCGTGTGATCTGCCCTGAGCAGAGCATTTGCGAATATGCCCAAACGGGAACCCACACGTCGACATTTGTGGTATGGAGTTTGGCATTTTTTTTTTCGTCTAACCACGTAGAACACGATGATAGAGGTCGCGAAGCCATTGGTTGAAATTTGTTTAAAAGCTTGCATTGCGCATGCGTGATACATCGACAAGCCCGTGGGAGACGTTTTGGGGTCTAGGTGAACCCAAATGGTCCGATTGGGTCGAGTGAGATATCAGTGTGAAGCACTCGTGAGGGACCATCCGACCGGGTGGGTGTGACATTCGCAGTAAAAAAGGAGGCATGGGAATGGACTGTTTGGGGTCGAAGTGGGCCACTATTGGTCCAATTGGATCGTAGGAGGTGTCAAAGTGAAGCGCTCATTCAGGGCGGTCAGGTCATGGGTGGGTGTATGTAAAATTAGTATTGGGTTTGAACATAGAAAATCCGAAAACACGGACTTTACCCCTAAAATTGGGAAAACCCTTATCCACCAGGGTGGGTTAGTGGGTGTATGTAAAATTGGGATTGGATTTGAACATATAAAAAGCGAAACACGGACTTTTCAACCAGATCAACCAGATCTAGAGGGACTAATAACCGTCCCCAGCGGATCTGGGCCTGCCGAGAGAGGCAGGGTGGGTTAGTGGGTGTATGTAAATTTAGTATTGGGTTTGATCAAATAAAAAGAGGAACACGGACTTTACACCTAAACCATGGGGAATCATCCAGGGAAGTGGGTCATTTGCGTACACTTCGCCATTCATAAGATGGCTTGCGAATCGTGTGTCTGCATTATCGCGAAGCGATATCCGGTACTTCACCGGATTCTGTTCGGCCTTCATCCGGCGGAGAACAGACTAGAGAAATCTGATGAATTACACGTTTTCATACCACTTCGGCAACAGATATTGCCTGGGCTTACAAAATATATAAGTACGAATATCCGTATCACCCAAGAGGCGTTGTAGATCTGTAATTTTGAACAAGTAGGGCAGCACATCACTCGAAAATGGCGGGATACGTTGGGGTTACGTCGGTAGACTTTAGCTGATTGACTGACGAAGTCACGTGGTATTGATTTCAGGAAATTCCCTCTTGCAGTTGCCGAAAGTAGGCTGAGAATGGATACACACGATCCCAGGGTCGGCCTTACCGCGTATAGATGACCCAGATGGTTACAGGTTGGGAAGTGGGTATGGTGGCATCTGCAGGGTTGCATGTAAAATTAGGTTTTGTCCCGAAAATACAAAAAGCGGAACACGGACGTGTAGCAGTGTAGTACTCGTGGAGGATCCTTCGACTGGACGGATGGGTCGTGTAAGTGGGGGACCTGGCGCGCATGCGCTGTATAACAAGTACATTGGAATGGACGTTTTGGGGTCGAGATGGCCCAAAATTGGTCAAAATAGGTCGTGTGAGGTGCCATGTTGAAGCATTCGTCGGGTAGCAGCCGACTGGATGGGTGTGTGTCGTGAAAATACCGCCCATCTGCGCATGCGCAGCAAAAAAGAGGCATTGGAATGGATGTTACGATGATGAGATGGACTACTATTGGTCCGAATGGGTCGTGTGATGTATACTAGTCAAGCACCGGTGGGCCAGAGTCAGACTGGGAGTGATATGTCCCTGCGCAGTCGGGGAGTAGTAACGAAAGGGGAGTTTCGGAGGTGCTGACTGCCCCAGGTACTTCGAGATTATACGCAAAGCAATATTTGCAGCGAGAGAAGGACAATCCCACGCAACGCCTTAACGCCCCTCTTAACGCCATAACGCCCTAGCATAACGCCTTGACGTCATGATGCAGATAGATGAAAGTTTTCATATAGTTTATTCTCCCTAATACTACTTCATACCCAGGTTGGGGGGCCGCACTGGACATGTTATGTTCACAGAAAAAATTGAAATATCAAACTCCAGCATTCCATTACTTCAAGCACCATTACATTAGGTACAAGTGTTTACAGAGCTGAACTTAACTATCAGCATTTAGAAATATTGAGTATATACGGCATGTTACGGTATCAGTGCATGTCGGGGGTGAATACGTTCATCCGAGAGGGTGGTCGATTAGTTTAGCCACTAAGAACGTAACAGTGATCGCCCTCTTCACCGTCCAGTGGGTGTTAAGCCGGTGGCGTTGCGCTATTCCAAGGGATCCACGGTGTCCAGTTGGGTCAGTGCCGTCTCAAGTGACACACGATTGGTGATGGTGAAAGGATGGTCGTACACTTGGTTGTTGGCACTGGAATGGAAATAGCATAGTTGTACCCAAACAATTTGCAGTCTCATGGTACTCATATGAACAGTCACAATCAAAGCGTGACTGAGATACATCTTTTTTTTTAGATGACGACTCTATAACGAATATTATGGATTAAGAATACTGATCAGCGATACGGATTTGATATTTCTGGAACATCATGATGTCTTGCCGGCATCATTGAAAACTGTTGACCGCTTCTCTCTTGCAGGAAACAAGCCTATGTTTATGTATACTATGATTGTCTTTTTGAATTTGGTGCTAATACTGTTATGTGGAAAATGGAATAGGTCTTTGGATTATGGACGCGGATATTCTCTAATGGACGACGGCTGGATTATGAATGACGGACTAGACGCTTGTAATTCCACGTATCTGTGTAGAGAGGCGATGTCGGTCAGTCGAAAATTGTAGATATCATGACGGTGGAAATAGTGCTGGATCATGGGCCAATGGCGCCGATAGATGTCACTCACTGCATGGTCTTCAGGTAAGAGATCGCTAGGAACATTTATGGGCTCGTCCAGAAAATGTTCGATGTTATCAGACGTATGACTCGGAACCGTAACGCTGGGGTCCGGCTGGATATCCAGGCCCTCCTGGACTGTGGGTATAGTGGGGCTCTCCGTGATCGCATTACCAGTGGCATTCGTCTCCCTTGGCTCGTCTTCAATGTGTCTGCCCTGCCTGGGCTTTTCAGTGGGAAGTTGTTGCCCAAACCGTGGAGACTGGGCATGAATCAAACGTCTATGCTGTCTTTACTGACTGGGTCGTTTGAAGAGTCGATCGCAATCGTTGCATTGTTCCGTCGCGCCCTCGTGGAGTGCTCTCTCATAGCGTCGTAAAGCATCATCCTGATTGAATGACCGCGAGCAGGCTACGCAAGTGTACCATGCGCCGTTGTGGATGGAGGCCTCGTGGCGTCGCAAGTCTTCCGGGTGAGTATACTGCTTCAGGCAAGTCGTACAAGCGAACATGTCGGCTGCGGATCAGGGAATGAAAACTGCCACATACCGCCACCTTGATAAACCCTCACCCCACCAATCACCGCATCGCTCGGGTGCGCACTTGAGTCATGCGTACCCCAATGTATTAGCCATAGGGGTGGGAATATGACCCTTGGACGTACATGTGAACCTTGAGGTGTACCCGGCGAAGACTAGGTCACGTTATCTGTGATTCCATGAGTTGTAGAGAAAGCAGTCGCTCGGATGCGTACTTGAGATAGGTCATGTCCAAACTCAATTCTGTAACTCACTCCCTCTGTATTAACTACTTATATCTATGCTCTATTGCACGAAACAGACGCTATAATGCACTACAATACCGCTTTACCATGTTGAATTGGTGCCCTATAACACTAGTGTTGCTTGGTAACGCGACAATTCATGTTCTGTACACTGTTTGAGTTGTGTATCATCACATGAAGTGACGTTCACATGGTGGTGCTGCCTTGCCCCTGATGACGGCCCCGCAAGCATGTGCGTTCGTATTTATATGTGAGAGCTCGGAGCTCCGGGAGTGAGGCATGCCCATCGCCCATTTGTACGTGTTCGACTCCAGCTAAGACCAGTGGGACTCCAGCTAGGACTCTTGCTGTATGGCCATATCTCCTCCAGTACATCATACCCACGCTGGGGGAGCCGCGTTGGGTATGTTTACAATTCTCGTAGGCTCTTGTCCAATCAGAAGCCGTTGTTTGAAAAAGTTCAATCTTCGGCCGTGTACGACGATACGCTTGCTTTTATGGACAGTAACACAGTAACGCCCACCAACGCCTAGCTTAACGTTTCAACGCCCTTGCGAATTAACCCTGAAGCTCTGATTTTCTAGATATTCCATGGAATTGTCACTAATTCATCGAAATGCAATGACGCCCGTCAACGGCCGTCTCAACGTCTTAACCCCCTATCTTAACGCCCTAACACCCTCCTCCCTCACGGCAACCACCCCCTCGGATGAACGTATTCACCCGACATGCACTGATACCGTAACATGCCGTATATACTCAATATGTCTACATGCTGATCATTGAATTCAGCTCTGTAAACACTTCTACCTAATCTGATGGTGCTTGAAATAATGGAATGCTGGGGCTTGATATTTCATTTTTTTTCTGTGAAAATAACAAACATGCTCAGTGCGGCTCCACCCGCCTGGGTATGAAGTAACATTGGGGAGAATAAACTATATGAAAACTTGTGAACGAGTTGAGATTTCTTTCTCTCATCTATCTGCATCATGACGTCAAGGCGTTATGCTAGGGCGTCATGGCGTTAAGGTTGGCGTTAAGGCCTTGCGTGGGATTGCCCTTCTCTCGCTGCAAGTATTGCTTTGCGTATAACCTGTACCTGGGGCAGTCAGCACCTCCGAAACTCCCCTTTCTTTACTACTCCTCGACTGCCCAGGGGCATATCACTCCCAGTCTGACACTAGTCCACCAGCGCTTGAATAGTATATCTCACACGACACATTTGTACCAATAGTAGTCCATCTCACCATCGTAACATCCATTCCAATGTCATTTTTCTACTGCGCACGCGCATTTTCACGACACACACCCACCCAGTCGGATGCATTCCACGAATGCTTCAACATGACACCTCACACGACCTATTGTGACCAAAATTGAGCCATCTCGATCCAGAAACGTTCATTCCAATACAATTGTTCTAAAGCGTATGCGCGCCAGGCCCCCACTTCCACAACCCACCCGTCCAGTCGGAGGCTCCTTCTTGAGAGCTACACTATGACACCTTCCACGCTCCATTCGTACCAATAGTGGACCCCAAAACATCCATGATTCCCCATGGTTTAGGTGTAAAGTCCGTCTTCCGCTTTTTATATTTTTGAAACAAATCCTAATTTTACATGTAACCCTGCAGATGCCACCATACCCACTTCCCTGGATGATTCCCCATCATTAAGGTGTAAAGTCCATGTTCCGCTTTTGATCGAACTCAATCTTAAAGTCACATACACCCATTAACCCATCCTGCCTCTCTCGGCAGGCCCCGATACGCTCGAGACCGATATTAGCCCCTCTAGACCTGGTTGATAAGGGTTTTCCCTATTTTAGGAGTAAAGTCCGTGTTTCGCTTTTTATATGTTCAAACCCAATCCCAATTTTACATACACCCACTAACCCACCCTGCCTCTCTCGACAGGCTCCGATCCGCTCGGAAGCAATATTTACCCCTCTAGACCTTGTTGATAAGGGTTTTCCGTATTTTAGGGATAAAGTCCGTGTTTCCGGATTTTATATGTTCGAACCCAATCCTAATTTTATACCCATGACTTGATCGCCCTGAATGAGCGCTGCAATTTGACACCTCCCACGATCCATTTGGACCAAAAGTGGCCCACTTCGATCCCAAAACGTCCACTCCCACGCCCCCTTTTTTTTTACTGCGCATGCGCGGAATGACGCTAGTTCCACGTCACACTCATCTAGTCGGATGCTCCCTCACGAGTGCTTCACACTGATAGTTCACTCGACCCAATCGAACCACTATGGGCTCACCTAGACCCCAAAACGTTTCCCACGGGCTTGTCGATGTATCACGCATGCGCAATGCAAACTTTTCAACAAATTTCAACCAATGGCTTGGCGACCCCCATCATCGTGTTCTACGTGATGAAACGAAAAAACAAAACAAGATGCCACACTTCATATCGCAAATATCCATGTGTGGGTTCCCTTTGGGCATATTCGCAAATGTTCGAATCAGGGGAGATCACTCGGAATTCGGCTCACAGAGGTTTCGCCTAGTCAGAGTTATCTTCCTTGCCTCCAGATGGCAGCACGGTCGATGCCAAAAGGGGATTTCTCACAGCAAGCGCCGCCATGACATGACACGCTCGACCCTGTGGTCGTACTGATCATAGACTCGTAAGGTGTCACGTCCAATTAATCGAGGCACTTTCTCGATGCCTTCGAGATGGATCGAGAAATTTCTCGAGGGGGTTCCGGTTACAATATGTTTTTGCTTTGTTGCCGTTAAGGTGGCTCCCTGGTTTAGATGCAAAGTCATGTCATTTTTCTCATATTTTTTGTATAGCTCAGGAAGTCCATCCTATATCAGAAAATGATATAAAAATTGGGGCATAGCGAATTACTTTTTTCTAATTTTCAGCTTGTATAACGTGTACCTGTGGCAAATTGGTACAATGTGATTACTATGTAAAACACCCAATACTTGAGACATAATTGTTTTCACAATATTCAAAAGTCATGTCAATTTTCTCATTTTTTTACTATGTATTCCTTGAAGTATGTAGTTTTTTAATAACTCAAATATAAGGTAGGTCGCCATCCAAAAAAGAGCATGAATAGGGCTCTGAATCTACCTACTCCCACACTTTTTCCCGCCATTTTGCATGAAGTCGCAACAATGCAACGTCATGACGTGGACAAATGCCACGCCAACAAAGAGTTTGCCATTCGACGTCATGGCGTCACAAGGGATGCTTAGTAAACGCAGCATGTCACAGTATCTCATTCTATCCATTCACGCACAAGAGTGCGATTACAAGGGAGGTAATTGCTATGCGCAAAATGCTGCGCAGAACAGCCATTCTTGTAACCAGGGAGCCACCTTAATTTAGCCTATCTATGCGTCTCATTAGTGTTACGCTGGTATATTATTTTTGGGGCGCTTGTCGCCTACGTACATCGCGGCCAATATATAATTAAGAAAACGGATTTCTTTTTAAGATGTTTTCAATGTTATTCATCGTTTAATATATATATCTATATCCTGATATTACATGAATCCAATTGAACGAAAACTTTCATTTATCTATATATACATTATGAATGTATAATTTAGTAAAGTTGTCTCACATCGATAATTGATTATTTATCTGATTAGTATCTGTCGCGGAATAATAATAATGGTATAGAAACATGCGTATTGTTCTATATTTTTTTTTTGCCAAACATGGATCGTTTCAACCGAAAAATGAAAGCTATGTTAAGAGTTTGACCGGTGTATTACCCAGGTGTGTAATTTGTTTAATAATTCGGTAGTATTCATGCACATTCCATTTTTTTTATAATTACTGTCTTCTGATATAGCTTAGATAAGGAGAATACATCAACAACGTTTATTTCTCACATAAGCTTGCCTGGAAGTGGTTAGCGGAAATACTGGCACTCTCTTTCTATAGTTTGAAATTGAAAGGCCCACGTGTCTGGAACTTTCTCTCGGCTAATTTAAAGCACATTACTTCAAAACCCCTATTTAAAAGGGAACTAATGAAAAATATCATGAGCGCAACAGGGAGTGATCATCACACTCGGTAATTCAATATCACTTTATTTGAAAGGTACACATTATTTATTATATCTGATTATTTAACGTATTGCTGACATGGATACATGTACTTATTATCTTCACCGGACAATTCATATTTAATGGTACAACTGAATAATGTCAGACAATATTTACTTAACTAATTATATTCACCATCTGTTTATATTTATAATTATATTCTCGCTGTTTATTTTTACAACATATATATTCTTAGAGATAAAACAAACCCGCAAGGGTTTCATTCCCGCCAATATACGGACAACATGGACGCATTCTACAATGATTTATATACATATCTTCTCTGTATGGTGAAAACAATTTCAATTCAATTCAATTCATGTGTCTAGGGAATTAACCAAATAATGGAAGTAATTACCGCCCAATTCAAAGGGCAATCAAGCCAACGCCCAACGCGTTGTTTGTCTGAAAACTTCGATGGAGCGTTTATGTTTACATTCTCCGGTTTTCAGTGAATTAACAGACGCTCCTGTGATCTTCGTAGTCTCTTTATTTCTGAATATGGGGAAAATCTCTGACGATAAAGATATCCCATTCTGATTAACTTTCAGAGGAACATATGAAATTTTATTCTTGACTTGCATACTTTATTTCAATTCGCAGTTCCTGGATGTATCTTATAAAGTGATTCAAATTCTGAAAAAAACAGGTTCAAAATAACTGAATAATAATGAACCAGGTTATACATTTTCAATTGGCGATGTTTCTTTCTTTCCGTTCATAACGTTTAGAGAAATTGCGATGTCTAAGCAAGTATGTGACTGCAGATCTCTAGACTGAACAACATAATAATATTAAATGATTCATGTTCAGTCTAATTCATTTAAATGCATATGCATTCGCCGAGATTAATCGCTGCTACAGAGCATATATATACCGAGCATATGCCTTCCGAATGGTTCAAACTTTCATTTGATGGCATCTCGAATTCATTCTCGAAGCGTGTCAAGTTATTTCGAGGAGGATCGAGATGGCCTTGCGCTTCGAGAGAATACCGGGAGCAGACCGGGACAACAATCGATAGAGATAAACCGGGACCCTTCGAGACGAGATATTTATCGGTTTTACTCGTTTATCAAGAAACCGTCTCGATTGATTGGACGTGACCTCTAATAATATCATCGTACAACACCTATACGTTATCTTTATTACTATAAGTCTTACTTCCCATGTATTCATGTATTTTTTTCGTGGCTATACGGACCGACCCTCGTGTATTGAGCTCTGTCACGGGTCACCAGCGCTGTGTTCCTGCACGATTCCCGCCCAGGTCGGATTGATTAGCCACCGGCTACTGTTTATATGTTGTATTACACTTCAATAAAGTTATCCAGCAACCAACCTTTCCCAGGAATCCATCCAACCCCCGCACATGACCCTTGACATGGGACTACTTTCTGTCAGAGGAGGCTTCTTCCCGAAAGTGACCGCATCACCGCCAGACCTGACCGCATCACCGCGGAGAAATACATCCCCAGGGGTCATATCCGGTCAGGTGACGGAACTATAGTGAACTTGAACTCCGTGACCTCCACAATCTGCAAATTTTTGCGGTCAAGTTGCGGGAATTCGCCGTTTCTATGCTACTCGCTTTAACAAATTACCGACTGTCAACTATTACCCATTACCCGGTTCGCCTCTGCCTGTCACCCGTCCCCCACTTCTTCCATCTCCCGTTACCCAGGTCGCGTATAATCTCTTTGCCGGCGTTCTATAATCCGTTACCCAATTCGACTGTTACCCTTTACCCATTACCCAGCATCTGTCTGTCACCCGTTACCGAATTCGTCCATATCCCGTTACCCAGTTCGCAAATAATCCCTTTGCAGGCAAGTATTAGTGTCTACGGATTTAAAGTCTCATTGACCTCTTTGCACTTAAACTTGAGGGGTAACTCGTGATTTCCCTAAACCATCCGATAGGGGGCGCTGCGAGGTATGGCGATCACGTGATCAAGGCATGTACTGACATGTTCTGGATTGCATCAGCATTGGCTGTGTGCCAAGTTTTGACCACTATAGATCTGGCAACCTTTGACCTTTGTATTCCTCCGCGGTGATGCGGTCATGTCTGGCGGTGATGCGGTCGCGGAAAAAAGCTTCCGCGGAGAAAAAGTAGTCCCCAGAAAACAAATACGCTGCATAGTCCGATTGGGTCGTATGAGGTATCAATGTGAAGCATTCGTGAAAGGCATCTGAGGGGCTGGGTGCGGGGTTGAAATAGCGTCATTCTGCGCATGCGCGGTGGACCAAGGGTATGGAAATAGACGTTTTGGGGTCTAGGGGAGCCACTAATGGTCCAATTGGGTCATATGAGGTATCAATGTGAAGCATTCGTAAAGGGGCATCCGACGGGTGGGTGCGGGGTTGAAATATCGGCATTCTGCGCATGCGCGGTGGACCAAGGGTATGGAAATAGACGTTTTCGGGTCTTTGTGGGCCACTAGTGGTCCTATGGAGTCGAGTGAGGTATCAATGTGAAGCACACATGAGGGGGCATCCGACGGGTGGGTCTGGGGTTGGAATATCGGCATTCTGCGCATGCGCAGACAGGGAATTGTGGGAAAAGGGTATGGAAATAGACGTTTTGGGATCTAGGGGAGCCCCTAATGGGCCTATGGAGTCGTATAAGGTATCAATGTGAAGCCTATGTGAGGGGGCATCCCCCTGGACTAGTGTCTCGGCCGTTGTCAACAGTCTGCGCATGCGCAGACAGGGAATTGTGGGAAAAGGGTATGGAGATAGACGTTTTGGGATCTAGGTAAGCCCCTAGTGGGCCGATTGGGTCAAGTGAGGTATCAATGTGAAGCATTCGTGAAGGGGCATCCGCTGGGGTGGGTCTGGGGTTGGAATGTTGTCATTCTGCGCATGCGCGGTAGACCAAGGGTATGGAAATATACGTTTTGGGGTCGAGGTGGGCCACTATTGGTCCTATGGAGTCGTATGAGGTATCAATGTGAAGCACACATGAGGGGGCATCCGTTTGGGCTAGTGTCTCGGCCGTTGTCAACATTCTGCGCATGCGCAGACAGGGAATTGTGGGAAATGGGTATGGAAATAGACGTTTTGGGGTCCACATGGGCCACTATGGGTCCTATGGAGTCGTATGAGGTATCCATGTGAAGCATTCGTGAAGCCGCATCCGACGGAATGGGTGACACATGGAACTGACGTCATTCTGCGCATGCTCAGTAGACCAAGGGTATGAAAATAGACGTTTTGGGATCTAGGGGAGCCCCTAGTGGACCGATTGGGTCGAGTGAGGTATCCATGTGAAGCCTATGTGAGGGAGCATCCGCCTGGACTAGCGTCTGGTCCGTGTTTGACATTCTGCGCATGGGCAGACAGGGAATTGTGGGAAAAGGGTATGGAAATAGACGTTTTCGGGTCTAGGTTGTCTACTATGGGTCCGATGGAGTCGTATGAGGTCTTGTTTTGAAGCTCTCGTGAACAGGCAGCCGCCTGGACTAGTGTGTTGTCCGTGTTCAAGAGTCTGCGCATGCGCAGTCTGGTCGTAGTATAGAAATATACACATGGGCGTGTGTTTGGTGTACTCAACCCCATATGGGTCCATGGTTGAGGTTTGATGGTGTGGGTTTTGCGCAAGTGGGTGTGACGTCACTTCCGGTTTCACTAAAACTACCTCCGAACACAGAAGAGTTCCAATTTTTCCTTAGCCTAGCGTTTATCCATTCTTCCGAAGCATCCATGTATAGAGGAGGGTCTCCGACAATATTACCATCTATTTCCCTATGTGAAATGGCCAGTGGGGAACCCTCAGTTTTTCACAGAACCGTATTGGCACGAAAAAAAGTTAATAAATATATTAAACTTAATCTATAGGTGTTGGGCGAGTCTCCACTCGCCGTCTTCCTGGTCTTTACCTACACCTCGAACCTCACTTCACTCCACCTGTTGCTCTTGTAACTTGTAACTTCTCGTCAAATGTTGGAATGCCCACTCTTAACCTAGACCAAGCATGTACTTGGTCTGTGGGCTGATTTCATTGGCTCTCTATTGTACTGCAGTGCTCTTGCATTGTTTTCTAGGCACTGATAGGTTACATTTGGCCTCATCCTAGGCCACTGATTGGCTACTTTTCTAAGCCCATTCATCGACTGAATCCCTACATGTCCCACTTTGGGCATTATGCTTACACAGAAAACACACACGACAGAGTTTTGAGATCTCATTTTTTTATTCAGTGAACAACAACAACGTGAGAACAACCACGTGAAAAAACTGAAGCCCAGGACAGGGGGCTTTACGTGAACAAACTTAAGCCCAGAACGGGACTTGTACATTGAAATGAACGGCAGCCCAGTCATATACGAGTACATCTCGGTCCTCGGCCTTGGGGTACTCGTCAAACATGTGGACGATCGTCTGCATGGAATGTCCTCGACATCGATGGTACAGGTAAAACAAGCAATATTGTCCGCACACACTACTGATCAGGATTTGCAACGTTTTGGTATTCCAACACCACGTCTCTGTGCCTTGATCCATGAAGTCTGTTAAATCGGGATGAAGGGGTGGTAGGCCGTACGGGTCAAAGTATTCGCCCTGCTCTTCTGTCAAGTACACGGCCACCCAGTGTTGACCGGGCCGATTCATCGGGTCTGTATTCAGGACGTAAGCAGCAGGATACACACGGTCTAATGGGAACACATCTCGGGCGAACACTCCTTGAAAGACCATACGTGTTCCTGGGTCATTCTCCAGCACGGTGCGTATCTGGTCTGTATCCATGTTAGGTGGCAAAGTCACACAGGACGTTACGGCTTTTATCGATTTGAATAATGTTGTCAAACTCAGCTAGCAAATCACATTGATGGTTTTCGGTAAAGGTGTCCCGAAATGCAGTTCCAAGCGTAAGTTGCCTTTCTTGACGAGACTCAGTTGATGATCGTTGTCTAAGGTGGGGATCAGATCGAAACAGAACAATGTGTTTCCTTTGCCGAAATCGTCTCGACTGATCATATTTCCCTCATCTTGGTTGATTTGGCCAGTTGCTGTGAAGAGGTTCAGATAGCTCCGGATGTAATTG